>JAHWXV010267889.1:0-14592 GCA_024586415.1 Phrixothrix hirtus | reverse complement strand
ATATACAGTTCTGTATCCATGATTAATTTTTACGCGAAAATGTACAAAACTTTCCTACATTAGATTAAAACTTTCTACAGATTTATGTTCATAAAGAGCTTGGGTACATATGATAAATATTTTACTTTATATCCCGGACACCCTGTATAGATAAGCAATGGAGACATTAGAACATATTCAAGAATACACAGTGTAACAGCAATGAGAAAACAGCGAGTTTAGTATGTAACGTGACGTTTCTAGTGCTATCATAATTTAAATTTCGTCTGACATGGAAAAAATGGCTTGCTTGCTATTTATAAAGCATGTAGTTAACAATATTCTTAATAACTGTTTAAAAATTTATTACATGTAGTTACTAATAATATGTATCAGAAATACATTTTCGCCAAAAAGGAAAAAGAAATCTTATTGCAACGATTGATGAAGGCTACAATAATCTGTGTACACTTTTGTATGTGTTGCACTATCTTGGTGTAATCAACCTGGCTATCTTACGACTACAACTAGTTCTAGTGATAGAGAAATATGATGAGTACTCCTTTATCATTTGAAAACTATATGGATTAATATTATTAAGGTGATTAAGGTGATTCATAAGTGAAGACGAAAAATGAATTATCGCATTAAAGATTAAATTATAAACAAAAAATGTAAAATATCTTTTTGCAGATACACCTTCGCGTTCAAAGTTTCTGTTTTAAATAACCCCAGCAATAAATATCTAGATGATTGAGGTCTAGAGACCTCGCGATCTATGGTACAAGATCTCGTCTACCAATCCATCTTCCAGTAATACTACTATTCTCGGACGAGGAAGTAAATATGATGTTCGGCACGTTAAAAATCCCCACTAGCAGTGGAACTCCTCCAAATTCGGCAAAATCCTAGTTGGCATGGTGAAATAACTATATAACAGTTTTAGTCCAAGAGGACCAAGGGAAATTCCGCAGCCCGAACCCTCAGCCACAAAAACAAACAAACGAAATTTGGAAAGTCTGGAGTGGAAGTGGAAGCCTGACAGTGCTATATCCGAAAAGTAGGGGCAAGTGTTCCGACAATTCATACCTTAACTTGTCCAATTTATCCATTGTAATTACATTTTTTTGAGGTGGTGCATTGTCTAGGGATAAAGCATTTTCTTTTTCGATAAACCAGGTTTTACTTTAATATTTTTATCTAATTTGTCTAGAAAGCTGGTACAGTATACTTCAGTAACAGTTTTATTGTTTTTCATGTAATTAATGAAAGGTGTTGTGCTTGAGTTCCAGAATACCAACGCTATCACCTTAACATCTGATGAAACCAACTTAGCCGTCTTCTGAGCTAAACAACTAGCTTCTGTCCACTGCCTCAACTGTTTTTTGTCTCCGGTATATGGTGATGTATCTAAGTTTCTTCCATAGCTACAAATAGCCATAAGAATATTTCCTATCATTGCTGAAACGGCCCAAACAACTCTGCGATATTTGCAGTCGAATGCGGTTTTTGATCGACGGTCAACAAATGTGGCACCCATCTTGCACAGTTGTTTCATTGTCAAATCTTGTATGGTAAAGGGATTCTATTAAAATGCCGACAGCCTTAACTAACTTGGCAACCTGTAATCTCCTGTATGAATGGACCATATCACGTATTTCTTGTAGTATTTCTGTAACCGTAGCACGTTTTGGGCGTCCACTATAGCGATCGTCTTCAACACTGTATGGTCACGGTCACTTTGAGATAGTAAAAAATGAAGTAAAGATTCCTTCACCGTTTTTGTAACCTTTCATGAATTTCCGTCGCCAATAAACCTTCCAAAACAAAAACCGTAATCACTGAACGAACTTCTGTTTTCTCTATTTGGCAGCACCTTTGACATCCTTTGCGAGCACTTGTTTCACATATAATGAATTGATTCAATAAAATGAACTTTTGACAGATATCTATTGAAGAATAAAATTGTAAAATGACATTAACAACTTGTCGCTATCAGCGCCGCGTATAGGTCATTCTGAGAACTTCTCAAATTAAACTCGTATATTCGTTTATCGAAATGTGCTCATTTCAAAACACATTTGAGTTTCATAATGGCCTTCTTTTTAACACGGAATAGGTTATTTTAAAAGGTTGGTACCATTAGTAATTATTATTAAACGTCAAAGTCGAATAGAGTATTGACAAAGCTTTCATATTCAAATGTCAAAACGTCAATGTCACCAACTATCCCTAAAATCTCTAAATCAATTATACGTCAAAAAAGTGCGTTTTTTTCCTAAATTTTTAGCAAATAGGTAAAATAGTATAAAAAACTCGTTTCATAAGACGTTTTATCACACTGGTTCATTAGAAAACGAGCCTCGTAGAGCCTCGTTGAGCTCGTATGATACAAACATGTCTTATGAAACTTGTTTTTTAATATATTACTTAGCATTACCGTCACATTTCGTATATTACTTTTATTGAATTTATATGCTATATACACTATGTTAAAAAAGCAATCCACAAATTCATTTATGATGTTATTTTTTAGAGGAAACCTGTTCCAGAACAGGCCGCTTCCTATTTTTTATGACATACTATGGAAATTTAACTCTGAATACTCTCAGTGATCCATTAATATAGTTTTAATTCTTTGAACAATGAAGACTTTAGCAACGAAGCACCAAAAGTGTTTAGAACTGAATTTCCGAACGTCCCGTTACAAGCATATATTTAACAATAATTGATTTCAATAAAATAAAAGTATATTAAGGTACAACAGCACCTTCAGATCTCCGGCTAGCTAAGTATCACCTAAAGGTAAAATAATTCGTGACGAACACATATGTCATCACATATAAAAATGTAACAAAATTATAATAAAAACAACATAAGAAAGAGAAGAGAATGGAAAATAAACTATAATAAATAATAAAAAAAGTATCACTTAATTTATTATGCTATATTACGAGGTTAGTTCAATACGTCAGGTAAAAATGCAAGAGATGGCACCACCAGAATAAAATTAATATTATTTTGTTAAAACACGCTTTTGGCTTTTGCGTGTTGCTAAAAGCGATATATGAATTTAATGGAAGCAAAAGAAGTGTGTAAGGACATAAAGGAATGAAGAAAGGTAGTGAATAGGTGATAGTAGAGATGGTAGGATTGGTGGGTAATAGTGGGATGGTGTGGATACTATATAGTGCTAGGAGTTGTGGTGAAGGTTTGTGGGTAGCGATATAGGTGAGAGGGGGTTGGTGCATGCAGTGGTTGAGACGGTGGAGGCTCGGTATCGGGTTTTGCCTACCCCTCTAAGGGAATGGCATGATTGGTAGTAAAGTCGAAACACATTCTAGCAGGCGACGTCAAAACAATCTTTAAGAACGTCTGCCGATATGTTTGTGTTGCTGGAAAAACAATGACAGAAATAAAAGACAGCTTGACAAATATAATTCCGACACTTTTCCATCAATTAAATTGATTCTGAAGTGGTTTAACGATTTTCGTTGTGTTCATACGAGCGTTCGCGATGGTGAGCGGTCATGTAGGCTAAAAGATGCCCGTATACTAGAAATGATAACAAAAGTACATGATATTGTATTGAAAGCTCGTTGAGTAAAGATGCGTCGGATTGTGGAGATTTTAAACCTGTCGATTGGTACAGTGATTTCAATTTTACCTTCAACGAATTTGGAATATTGTTTAAAACTGCTTAAGCGTTGATTTATACTGTTGATGAGAGTTGGATTCACCACTATACTCCAAAAACCAAAAATCAATCGAAATAATGGGCAGAAGTTGGTTCAAGTGCACTAGAAAAGGCGAAAATATTCCCATCGGGCGGTAAACCCGTAGCAACTCTTGTTTAGGATACTTGCGGAATAATTTTTGTTGACTACCATCAAAAAGGTAGAATAATAAGAGGAGAGTACTATTCATCGTTGTTGGACCATTTTAATAAAAAAGTCAAAGTAAGTCGGTCACATTTGGCAAAGAAAAAATGTTGTCCCACCACGATAATGCACCAGCACATACTTTAGCTGTTGCAATTGTATTTCGAAATGATTCCACGTGCAGCATAATCGTTAGAATTGGCTCCTTTTGACTATTTCTTATCCTCAAACATGAAAGCTTCCCTTCCTGGTAAGAAATTTTTATCCACTTAAAAGAGTGATCGCTGAAGTACATGGGTATTTTGCAGACCGCTAAATCTTATTTTACTAAAGTCATTAAATGCCTTATATTGTTGGAATAAGTGTATTAAGTCGGAGAGGAACTATGTTGAAGAATAAAATGTTTTTACGCCGAAAAAACAACTGCTTGTTTCATTTTTACCTGGATTATTGAACTACCCTCGTATATTATAATTTATTTGCGCATATATGTGATGTCTTATAACTCTTGAATTATTGTACTCATTAATAACATTTCATTTTTACCAATTTTAATCATTGATTCTATCATTTAAATATCATTAAAACTATTCAAGATAAACGGCTGCCTTTTTTACCTAAAGGACGCGGGTTCAAACCCCACCGAGGTCGGGAAACTTTTAAAAAATAATACGAAATAAAACTATAAAACTATAGGTTACATGTAGTGTGATGTTTAACAAGTTAAAAACCCCTACTGGTTTAATAAAATTCTGGCAAGTATGACAAAATGACTACTAGTTGAAGGCATGAGGGCAAAGGGAATTTCTGCATCACGAAACCTCAGCCATAAAAAAGTAAATGGCTGCTAAATTTTAGAATTATCGAAAGAATTATTTCTCGACGAAGCTAACTAAAACCCATGCTTGGTTCTAACGATAAAACTCAGAAGACAATAGGAATTATGTCATTTATTTGATAACAAATGTGAGGAGTCGGTCGACCAACAGTCGAATTACAATGAGATTCAGAAGAACAGGGCACATAAAGAATTTCATAAAGTGGCAATATGAGGGAGACTGTTATACGTTTTATTGAAAGTACAAGAAAATGGCAAGGAAAGCTTCACATGGAACTATTTGTTGAAATAAATGAAACTCCGTCTGCATAAAATTACATTAGTCCGAGAATTATTCAACAACGATTCTGATCGCCGTCTGAGCAAAAGGCCTTATGTGACGCTAACCCTGCTTTTTAACGAATTTATGTTTTTAATGGCAATATGAACAATTAGAACTGTATATATTAGTCGGATAAACCATAATTGGACAATGCCTGCGCAAGGTGAAGGTATAGGCATATATCACACACAGCACATTTTCAGGTTTTATTTCGTCAAAAGTACACTTATTACCAGCATTAGCCTAACAATGGGATTTGGTTTCAACAAGATGGTGCACCGCCTCGTTTTGCTGCGGAAGTTAGAAATTGTTCGAATCCGGTGTTCGTTGAAAAATGGATAGGAGGATGAGTTGCAGTTTAGTGGCGCGTTCATACCACCGAACATTCCTAGATTTTTTCTTATGGGGTCATTTGAAAATGAGAATTTACGCAACCTAGCCTTAGAATGGGGGGCCCGAAATAAAAAATAAGCGAACCATTTCGACCGAGTTCTTGTTATTATTTTCTTGTTATTGCTAAATTATTATTGTTATTGAAATAGCAATAATTTGAATATTTTTTTTAATTAAATCTAGTTTTTTCGCCACAGTCGGAAAAATTCTTGAGAAATAAAAATTATGTTAACAGGTTTGATGAAATTTTTTAAACTTACCACTTATATGTATGTATACTGTAGTAAGTACTTCGAAATGCTATCGCATAAGTACTCATCATACAAATTAGAACAAAAATATTTTGTTTCAAATGTTTCTGATAAAAAATAAGGGTTGATATGTTTGAGCGGTTTCTGAAAAAGCAAAAATAAATGAATATGTGCATTCATTTTTGACACAGTGTGGATATAATTTCAAATTTGTATATAAGATATAAAATTAATTTTTTACCTGATTGCTTATAACAAACAACAAATATTGTTAAATCATTTATATTAAAATTTAATCTATATGTTTTTACTATCCCTTTTTCAGTTATATAATATTTTAAAAGTAGGATTACATAAATTTTGCTATTAGTTTGTTAGTCAATCCAAAAACTCTGGTAGATTTATTATATTAAAAAGTATACGGTAAATTTGCTCGTATCTAAATGGAAGAACAAATCTTTTCTTATCGTGATTTAGGTAATTGATTGTACAAAGTAAATCGTATTGTTTATAATAGATTGAATTATATTAATTGTTATCTGCAAAATTAATGCTACTTTCTAAAGTTTATAAAAATAATTTATTAAAATGCATTGTAGGATCCACTTTCATCAAGCTCATAGCGTGAAATATAATGAAGTACCGTCGAATTATAACAAACAATATGCTATGCCTATAATTATAAATATAATCTATTATAGAATAGTAACGCAAACAAAATTAGAAACGGTTTATAGAAGAGATATTTAAATAATAATTTCTTTTGAAGTGGCAACTTAACAATTAAATAAGTTTAATAAAAACATAAACGTCATTTGTCCTATTTAATTTACATTTTAATTCATAATCATGGAGAGCATCACACTTTTTAAGCAATTACTATTTTAACGTAAATAATTTACGCAATTGTAAAAAAATATTAATCCTAATTAACTATATTAAGCATTTTTTATGAAATTTTCTCCCAATGTGTAATATAATGGAACGCAGACTACGATTGTAATTAACTAAAAAGTTAATTTACACAAAATTTTATCATGTCATAATTCAAGTTTTAAAATTTAATTTTAAATTGAAATGTAATAAAAAGACATTCCTACATAAATAAATTAATTGTTTTCTACAAATTAGAAACTATTTTCTTAAATTTATAAAATAAATTTAATGCTTTAGTCTACTTCCTCGCAATTTTGCATCATGCTAAAATATATAACTGGGCATTTATTAACCTATTTCAAAAAGTATATAGGGTGGCCATGATACTGGATCGATCCATCAATGACCGTATGTGCCATCCGAATAAATTTTCACAGCTGTTGCAAAATGTGCAGGCGCACTGTCGCGCTGGAAGCACATTTTACCGTTCCTCTAAGCACTGGTATCAACTCGGATAAATCATTCTTAAAAAATTCAAATTTGATTCATGGTCAAAACGATTTGGCAGAACAATATGGTCGATTATCTAACTTTCAAATATTGATGGAAAATTGGTACTGCAAATTTGCTACTCGCAAAGAGTGAGGGTTTTCATTAGCCCAAGTATGTAAATTGTAAAAATTTACAATACCTCTTCGCGTAAACGATGCCTCATTGTTAAAAAGTATATGTCGGTCTATTTAAAACCACTGGCAAAATATTACCCTTTGTTCAAAATTTCTAAGTAAAAGTTCCTGGATACTTGCAAAGTGATACGGTTTTTAATTTTGTTCATGCAGTGTTCTCTGTACTTATAATGCAGAAATATTTCTCAATTCGTTGGCAATAATTTTGATACTTGTACTAGGATCCTGTTCAACTCTAGTCAAAATTCCGACGATTTCTGCTCCGCCCAGAATTAGCTTCTAAAGGTTGCAAAGAACCAGTTTCTCTTAAACGTGCACAACACGTGCAAAAATATTTTCGTCAGGAATTCTCCGTTGGGCATAAGTTACATGATAAACTCACACAGTTTCTCTAGAATTTTGATTTCGTTTTCATATCAGTTAATTCGGCTAAAGCATAATTAATGAAAACCATTTGACCACGCACAGATAATTTAAAAGAAACAGCAATAATATCAACAATTTAAGAAATAGCAAGAAATATTTTGATACTATTAAAAACTACTTCAAAATTCTGAAATTTTTGCGAACTGCCATACAATTTTTATTTCACAGCATTCCATGCCCAAGATTCGATATTTTGCATAGTTTAATAGAATTAACTTTATCTATCAAACAAAGACCTAATCGCAAAACTACAAAGAGACAAATTTTGTAGCTTATTTAATAAGTATCATATTCGCAGTACCAAAATTAAAAAAGTGTTTTACTGTAAATCTGTACGCACGCCACTGGCACAGCTGCCAGCAGCTTTTAACCATCAAGAAATACACTGTCACACAAAACTTTCACGTTCCAAGTTTCATTAAAAGTGGCTGTGTCGGTTGTAGTCAGAACTTGGAAAAGAAAAAGAAGCACATCTTCTATATATTATAGAAACGCATTTCAAACCTAACTTGAATTTCAACGTAACCGGATACACGTACCACAAGAAAGATTGAATAGGTCGCAAAAAAGGAGGTGTGGCGGTACTAGTCAGCGACCGTTGGCGTGCAATCGAAGAGGATCTCGAGACACAAACTTTAGAGGCAATAAAAGTTAATACATCAGTTGATGGTAAATTGGTGAATCTCATTGCGTGCTCCAGTCCAAGCAGCGTAAAACCAAGTAAAGAAGACATCAATCGATTATTGAAAATAGAAATCTCTTCAATAATCGGCGGAGATTTAAACGCTAAATCTAAAAGCTGGGGTTGCCGTTACAATAACGCCAATGGTCACAACTTAATCAGAGCAATAAAATATTATGTCAACTGACAGAAATCTGCTCCGGACGAGGCCAGTAACGACTCACAAGGTGACATAATCGACTTGTCCTCATGAATGAAATTTGAAACCTTTGCGAAGTTAGTACAGCCTACAAGCTCTCTTCAGACCACTTCCCTGTACTATATAGGCTAAGGAGGACACACGAGCCAATTCACAGTACTACAACAAGTAAGACAAACTAGATGCGTTTTTCACACCAAATAATGAAGAATTGGCAATCAATAACATAAGCAATAACAACAACCCTCCAACGAAACCAAAAACTTTCAGAACCATCCGTCGAGAACAGGTAAGCACTAAGTGAAGAAGAGAAGTGTAGTTTGAAACAAAAAAACTGAGCACTGAAGAAGTAGCAACGAACGAGGCATCCCACAACAGCAAAATACAAACCTTGGCAAAAGGCGGGAAATAAATACTTCTAGACAAACGAACGGAAGAATGGCAACGCACGCTTACGGAAATAAAAGCTGAGCAAGATAAAATGTGAAGGTTGTAAAAACTATACGCCCAGACTGGCAACTAAAAACCCCGATTTCCGATGGGAACACGGTTGTTTTTGCATATAAAGGAAAGACGAAAATTTTAGCCAATTCCTTAGCTCAGCAATTCCAAAACGACATGGAAAAGATATAAAAATCGATATCGAAATCACCAATGTACTGTCAAAAATCGATAAAGGAACAATAACGGCTGAAGAAATTCAGGACAAAATCCGAGGCATAAAGTCGAAAAAGGCACCCGGCGCGGACAGTATACTAAATAGAGCGCTTAAATTCCTAACCGGAAATCCGATGACAGAAATATGTAGTATTCTAAATCCCGCATTAGCCTTAGACCATTTTCCATACGCGTAAAAGACCTAAATAGTGGCAACCATACCAAAGAAAGTAAAAATCCCAAAATACTGAAGAATCATAGACCGACTAGCCTACTCACTGGCATAGCCAAACTTTTGGACAAGATCATACAAGAAAACCTACAAACTTTCCTGGAGGAAAACGAACAAATCCTGGAATCGCAGTTCGGCTTTAGAAAGAAGTTGACTGCCGTACAACAAACGGCGATCCTTGTTAACGCTATAGAAAGCAACAAAAGACGCCGATGATTCGCATACGCTCCCTCCCTAGACTTGGAGGAGGCGTAGGATAAAGTATGGGGGGAGTGCCCTCCGCGAAACTGTTCAAAATTATCAAGTCCTTTTTAGAAAATAGAAAATTTTAGGTAAACCAGGTGCTGAAAAATCGAAGGTCATAATAGCCGAAGAGGATCTACCTAAGTGGTTGCCACTATCCCACATACTTTATAATGCTTATGTTGCCGACCTGCCAACTACGAAAATTAGAAACCCAGTTAGAATGTTCTAGTATGCGGATGGTAGCGCAATTTTATTGACCGAAAACACAGCAAACAACACCTTAGGCGGTATCGACAAATACTTCAGGGAGTGGCGAACAGCAGTAAATAAAGACAAGACAGAGTACAGAAACTCCTTGAGGAAAGAGAAAATGCAGTCAATCTGCGGATTCGGTATAAGAAACCTTCCCAAACGCACAGTAACATATCTGGGAGTCACACTGGACAAAAACAAAGGAAGACTTGTTATAAACTTCACAATTTACTGGATCCTCACATCACCTTGTTTTTGTCGATAAAGAAACGACTAGTAGACATCGTCATTGTGGCGATGATCACATATGGTGAGGAAATATGGTGTAAAGTATCTATTTCGGTCATTAGGTAGATCCAAATGGGTCATAACAAAACGCTAAGGCTGATAACTGGCGCCCTAACGTGATCGTGCTTGAAAAAAAATTGATATTGGGATTTTACCTCATAAACTGAATATATAAAATGCAATAAGACAGAAAAAAGCGTTTCCGGGACGATGTTTATACGGACTTTTTTCTTATTTTTTACTAAGAAATATCTACCTAAGCGATGGTGCATGTTTTTCTAAAATATCTTGTAGAATATTATATGAAATAGTCTTAACACATCATTTTCCTAAAACCGTTGTACAACACAACTTAAGCTTCATGCACTATAAGATACTCTTTGTGATATCATTTTATATGAAACTTATTGCGTTTTCTTTAATTACAGCTATAAATTTGTATACATACGTATTCCTCAATAATTTTTGTTTTGATAAGCTACACAGAATGCTCTAATTACAGGTTCATGATTAAAGAAAACAGAAAAACTGATTCCGGACATACCTGTTTTCTTCAAAGTATGTCAAAATATGTTAGATGTATGCAAGAAGAATATCTCAGACCATACATGATATTATAAATCTACGGTTATACTAACACAGGTTGAAGTTCCGCATGTAAACAGGGGATGGTGCCTCGTTATGAAAATTTTAAACTATTACTCTAAGCAGTTGTCATATCTATTATTAAATTTTCTTTTCCAAAACTAAGTTGTGTGACTGTCTCACTCAACTGGCGCCCCGTTAGTCGAAGTATATAACGTTTTCGAAGTGAAATATACTGCGGTCACGAAGCTTGTCAAAGTAATTCACAGTATGGTGTATAACAACAAACGCTAAAGCAACAGTCATTATTATATTTAGGGAAAATTAGGAATAATATTTCACCCTAGATTGCTGTAATTGTGACAGAAAAACTAACTCATCATATTGATCGTATTTTTCACTGTATATAACTTTATTAAATTAGTGCTGCGGTTATACGAGGACCACGCTATATCTTTGGAGATGTTCGTTAACTACAATAATTAAAATTGGCAACAATGCATCTGTGGGAAAGGCAACGCTTAGTTAGTGCGTCGCCGCATTGGGTTCGTTCGCAAGCATCTCAGAATGCAGATAGTGCCGACGCGTTTAAGACGAAATAAGAATTTGTCGTGAGAGCATTACTGCGCCATGATTTATTATGGCTTTAAAATCGGCTTATCTGAACACCAATGCATCGAACGGTTGTAGCTGACATTTGAAGATAAATTCCAAACCGTGCAAGTGTGTTTTGCTGGTATAGCGAATTTAAAAGAGGCTGAGTTTCTCTGGCAGATGATGAACGCTTTGGATCGCCATCCTTAAGTGTGACTCCAGAAAGTATAGAGGCAAGCCTAGAGGATCCATAATATTGCGTATCTTCGTAGCAAAATAATTGTTATGAGATGGATGCTACATGGGATTATTGATCCCCAAAAGGAGGGGCGTATTAAAATCAGTCGTGAGACATTGGAAATGTTTAATGAAGGCGGTTATCATATTATTTTCAAAATAATAACTGGTGACGAAATATACATAGCATTTTACGCTATACCAATACGTCAGAGGAGCTGTGGATTCATGAAATTGAAGCTACACCAACAATGGTAAAGAAATAGAAACCCATGAAAAAAACTATGTACGCCATATTCTTTCGTAGCACTGGCTTAGCTAAAGCAATTAAGCTTGAAGATCAGCTTATTCTTACGGCAACTTGGTATGTGAACAAATATTTGTCAGAAATTATTCAAGCTTTGAAAATTATAAGTGAAATCCTGCGTCATGGTAATGCCTTTAGTAACACTATTAAACAAACTATTGAACTTCCACGCCAACACAATGTTAATGTACTAAAACATTGACCTTATTCACCAGATTTGGTATTGTAGGACTTCTGGTTGTTCAAACCTGAAAAAAGCCTACGTGGTCAAAAATTTACTTTAGAGAAGAAATTGACCGAGCGATTCATCAGTTTTTTGAAGATGTTCCACAACATGACTGGCTGGACGCATTTAACTTGTGAAAGGTTAGATTACAAAAGTGTATAAACATAGCAGCAGAGTACTTTGAGCACCTATGGCGTTTTTTTAAATGGATTTTAGTTTTCCCATATCTCAAAATACATAGCGCGCCTTTGTATTTTTATAAAGCCTACGTACAAAAGTATTTAGAAAATACAGATGCTGTTGTAATAGTTCTTCGAATATAAATGAACATATTTTCAACAGTCTGTTGTTTTCAAAACTGGGGTTGCTTACATTTCATCCCTGCCTTATTTAAACTAAAAATTTAAATATGGAGTTAAACGCTGAAAATAGTTAATAATTAATGGAGAAATGTCTTCATAGAATACTAAAACTTGAAATGTTTTCAAATGCTTGAAATTAACTTAAAAACTGAACAAGAAATTTCTGAACTAAAAAGATCAAACAAATGCGAAGTTTAGAAGAAAATATGTATCTTTGTTGTCAAGAAAAAAATTTGCTTGGAGACTGATTATTATCCAAATGTATTTAAACAATTACCCAACTCTAAGCTAAGCAAGTTAGTACCAACCAAGATGGACCACCTACATTATTATTAAATTGATTACCAAGAAACGTAGACTTAAATGATAACACAAACTTCAGTTAATCCATTATAACTGTACATATGAAAGTTATATATCTTCTCTAAATATAGTTCTTCTTTTAAAAAAATTAAAATTTTTAAACGTTTAATAGTTTTTCCTTTAGGTCTATATTAAATAAATACAATTACTAACGTTAATATTCCTACACTTGAAGTAACCGATAACTACGGTCAAGATCGATCAACGGATAAACTTCCTGGTTGCTATCTCTTCCAATTTTAAATTGCAATTAAAATTTAAATTTTTTATAATGGGTAATCGATTAACTACGAATGGAATATCGATTATCTTTGAACACTTAATGGAGTATTATAAATTGGTGCTAATTTACAAATCGACATGTATTCATAGGAGCAATACTCGAGGGTGGAGTTGCTCAGGAATTTCTTTTTACTTTTACTTCTCAAATCTCATATCTTTAATGGGATTTGGTGTGGTCATTAAGTTAAGGACAACGGTAGTGGGTGGACAAATGTAGTCTGGTGGGTGGATAAATGTATCCCCGTGTGTGGATAAATGTAGCCTCGTGGGTGGACAAATGTAGCCCCGTGGGTGGATAACTGTAGCCCCCTGGGTGAAACCTGTTTATAGTTATTAGAGGCTTCAAAAGAAAATTTGTTTTTACTACTTGAAGAACAAATAACAATCTCACTCAATGCGAATTTATATTTATCAGTTGTTACAATGAAAATTAATTATTTCTATTAGTGTATTATGTCTTTCAATCTGAATTTTATAATTTAATTTTCTGTTCACTTAAAAAAACGTTACCTAACAACCCATTTCATTAGTAATGACAATACTAGTTATCCATTCAATAATTAATGTTTACTATGAACAACAAAAGTGTTGATTACAATAAATTTAGTCGTAACACACTGCACCTTGGTAAGGAAAATGAAACACGGGCACTTTTAAAATAAGGCATATTTAATAAGTAATAATTGAAGACTAAACTTTTTGTAACAGTAGTAGAAAAAAAATATTATTTCGAAGGATTTCGTCTTTTTCTCTGTCAGAAGCAAATACTTTTCCATATACGTGGATTGTTCTCAAAAACTTGTTTAAATTTAATTTTTGTACAAAAATACAACTCTCTTTTAGTGTCATTTAAATTTGAAAACTTCTAATTACAAAATTATTTTGTTACACATTTAAATAATTCACTGTCTATAAAAAGTTTTACTACCGAGCTTTTTAGAGCCAGAGTAATCATGTAAAAATATAATTTAAGGAATATATTAATGAAAATTTTGCCGCTGTAGATCTTTTGAGTCATTTTTAAAACAGCTTTTCACAATTTTGTCTGAAAATAGATAAGATATGGAATTCTGATCTAAACCAAGTACAAGAACGAGGAATTGTACATCAAAAATATAACTTAACATTTTCTCTACGGTGTAACCGTTTTTAGGAAGACCTAGGTATAGCTGCAACGCGGAAATTAGTGGCGGAATTTAATATCGTTTTCTACAAATAAATATTTTGACTTGCCATCCATTCTATCATTTCTCAGTATTTTATATCACTTTTATGTGGCAATCTTTGAAAAATCTGAATTATGCCATTTTAAGGCATAAAAAAGTTAGTTTTATTTTCAACAGATTCGTGAGAAGATTACTACAGCAGAAATGAAAGTTTAATGTATAAAGATAACTGTCCCAAAAAACGTTATAATTTTGAGCTATA
>JAHWXV010267881.1:0-10998 GCA_024586415.1 Phrixothrix hirtus | reverse complement strand
ATCCGAGGTAGTGTCCGCTTGTAAGATCTCCCAGTTGTTAATGTCTGTCCGTCGAGTAAGTGTCAAGTCAACGTAGCTATGTCTAAGTCCGGAGGCAAACTTGGGTCCAAACTCAGGAATATTTGCCACAGTCATGCCATTACTGAAGCAAAGCTCTAGCATTTCTTCCCCCCTGGAACTCGTGATACGGTCACCCCATGAAGTAGCGCGAGCATTGAAGTCCCCTCCAACAAGAACCCGGTCGCAGGTAGAAAGGAGAAATCTCTCTAAGATTTGTAAATGCATACCGATGTTGTCTGACGGTGAGCAGTAAACCGATAATAAGGTAATGTTGTAAGGCTGATGGAGTTTGATCGCGGCGATATAATCTGTTTGAATGTGCGTAAGGATGGTAGCGTTGAAATCGCCAAACAGAATTATGCCTGCCTTGGAGGCGGAGCTATGCTGAATTACAGCCCGCACTTCGTATATAATGGTTGGGAGATGGTACTCCTGTACCAGTGCGATGTGTGACTGCCTCATAGTCGCTTCATGTAATAGGATAGATGAGCTTTCCTTACCGTTGCCTAAGTTAGTTTGTAGAATGCAGAGCTTGTTTTCAGGAATGTTACTCCCCATAATTTGTTTTCAAAATAACTTGTCTCGCTCTTTTAATATTTACCGGGCAGGTGGAATCCGTCGCAGGATGGTTACGGGGCATTAGATTTGCTCTCTGACAATTGATGCAGCTAAGATAGTCGTTGTTACAGTCCCTAGTAGCTTTGAAGAAGAGTAAAGAGAGTTTAAGGGTGAAGGAGGGAGTAAGAATGCAGAATGATTTTGGCGGTAATAAAAGATTATTTTGGAAGTGGGTACGAAATGCAAAGTAGGGTGTAAGGAACCGAGTAAACGGAATACGGAATAGCGAGAATGAATTGGAGTGGGATGAAAATAAAGTGATATTGCGTTGGAAAGGATATTTTAAAGTGCCATATAACAACAGGGATGCTGAGATAAGTGTGAATGTGGGAAATGTTCGAATAAATAAAATCAAAGTGAGCGATAAGAGTATAAGCGTGGAAGAAGTACACAAAATACAATAAAAGGGCTTAAAAATGGGAAAGCTGCTGGAGTAGTTGAAGTTACAAACGAAATGTTAAAGTATGGCAGTATGCGACTAGGCGAATGGTTGTGCAAACTATTTAATGCTGGTGTTCAATTAGCAAGAGTATCAGAGGACTGTAAGAGTGCTATGATTGTGCTTCTGTACAAAGGCAAAAGTGGTAGATATGAATGCAAGAACTATAGAGCTATAAGTTTATTAAGTGTAGCTGGGAATGTGTTTGGTAGAATTATAATTGATAAAGTTCGCATAAATACTGAAAGAAAGATATGGGATGAACAGAGGGGATTCATGCCTGGACGAGGGTGCGTCGATCAAATATTTAGTCTGCAGTAAATAGCCGAGAAGTGTTTGCATGTTAATGAGAAAATGTATTGTACATTTTTGGATTTAGAGATAGCGTGTGATAGTGTGAATAAGTGCAAATTATGGGCAACTCTGACGTAGTATGGTGTAAAGGAAGAACTACTCGTACTGAATGCAATAAAATCAATGTATGATGGAAGCAGAGCATGCGTGAGAGTGGACGGTGCAGTTAGTGAGTACTTTGAAATTGAGCAAAGTGTGAGACAAGTATGTGTGATGCCTCCTTGGTTGTTTAATGTATTTATGGACAAGTGCGTAAGAAGTGCATGTGCGAACTTGAGTGGTATAAACATAGGCAGCGAAGATATAAAAGTGTTGATGTATGCAGATGAAGCAGTACTAGTAGCTAAAAGCATGAGCCAAATGCAACGAATGTTGAATAAATTTGTAGAAGTAAGTGAAAGAATGAATCTGAAAATCAATAGTGGTAAAACAAAGGTAATGGTTTTCAATAGGAATGATGAAAAGAAATATGTCAGCTGAAGTTGGGTAGCGAGATAATTGAACAAGTCGATAAGTTTGCTTACCTTGGCAGAAAGTTTGCAAATGATGGGCGAATAGATAGTGAAATTGAAAGCAGAGTGAATGCAGGCAGGAGGATAATTGGCAGCATGTGGTCAGTAACGATGGATGAGCAGTTAAGTGTGGAAGCAAAGAAGGCTGTGTACAATAGTGTATTTGTTCCAACTGTTTTATACGGCAGTGAGACTTAGGTATGTCACAAGAAGCATATGAGTAAAATTAACGCAGTAAGTATAAGGTATTTAAGAGCTGCATGTGGCAGAACGAGACGTGACAGAGTAAGGAATTAATGGGTGATGGATACGTGACAGGTGGAGGAGATACTGCCTGAACTGTACAAAAGAAGTACGTTAAGATGTTTTTGACATGTGGAACGAATGAGTGATGAACGCTTAACAAAGAGAATATATGAAACAGGTATGAATGGAAAACTAGGTAGGGGTAGACCAAGAAAGAAGTGGTTGAATATGATTGAAGAGATTGTAAAAGAAAAGAGTAAAGAGCGCAAAGGATAGGAGGGCTTGCCAAAAACGCTGTACAAATTTTTAATAGAAGCAAAAGAAGCATGTAAGGATAGAAAGGAATGGATAAAAGTAGTGAATGGGTGATATTAGTGATAGTAGAAATGGTAGGTAATAGTGGGCTGGTGTGGCTACTGTAGAGTGCTGGGAGTTGGGGTGAAGGGCGGTGGTAGTGAAGGTGGAGGCTTTATTGGGTTTTGCCTACCCCACTAAGGGAATGGCATGATAGGTAGTAGTAATTGTTGTTGTAGATCAACATCAAGGCAATTAGTGGAATTGGGATTAAATCTCGTTCTAATTGTCTTTAAATAAATAAATAGATATAGCCAAAAGTATTTTGACTAAGTAATTTTAGTAGAAAAAAGATAGTCCAGAATTTTGCAGTGTTGAATTTGACTATAGTAACTTTGCTTCTGACGTCAATGTAAGGAACAAAATCAAAATAATTCATTTGAACGAAACAAAGCCTTTTTCAGTCTGGAGGTACCTAAGAAAATGATATTGATGACTGAGTTGGAGAACGTTGAGTTTAATTATGCCATGTTAAAAAATTCTTTCGCGGACAACGAATCATATATTAAATCATTTGTATCCTTAAACTACATTAATTTCGATTGCAACTGTACAAATTTTTCAAGCGATTCAAATAATAATTCTAATTGGAATTTAACAACCGTTACCGTAAACAAAACTTCAACAATATTAACAATAAATCAAATCAATCGAGCAATAAACCTGAAGTTTCAACTGGAAATTTACAAAGTAAACTTGAACAAGAAGATATTGTCTAGATTCAACAAAATGGGAGAAGTGCAGTCATCAACCAGGAATTAATACGAAAAACATAACCGCAATATGAAAAAGTGTTCCGTGGACGGCAAGGAACCCGTGATCAATTTATCGCGAAACCTAATTTATAATTAGTTAAAGGTTATTAAGGTAATATCATTAGTAAAAACTGTTAATCAGAGAAAAGTTGTTTATTTTACAAAATGTTCTATTTGGAAAAAACTTTACGGAATTCTGAGCTTAATAATATAAAGCATTCTCTATTTAATGAATTTTTTCACTTGGATTTATTCACCTCCGCAAATAGAAGTTTTACTGATATTTGTTATTATGAAATTTTAGTAATTAAATTCTTAATCCTGGTTTAACTTTTTTTTAGGAAACCTTACCAAGATTGGCTATTGATGCTAGTGATGTCAAGGCCATTGGAACTACTATAATTTCCGTGATTGTAGGTAGCGTATGGAGCAAGCCTTCATACAGAACTGCATATAATGCTTTATCTGGAGTAGTAAGTTGCACATAAAAAGTTTTTTACAGATATAGGGGAAGTAGACTTTCTGATACAAAGTTCTAATGCTACAATTTCCACTTCAACCAATAGTACTTGAAGTAATTTGACCAATTACAGCAACATATTTTCACGATTAAACTAATTGATACAAATTTATGCATTTTCTATCTATTTTATATGTTCGTCAAAAAATATTGTTCATTACACATGTTCGAAGTTCATTTCTGACACTGATAATGAAAATAACCATAATCTATTTACGTTTTCTATAATTTTTACAGGCTTGTATAATCGATGCGAAAATCGAAAAGGTATTGTATGTGAGCATTAAAAATAAATGCTGCTTCGTATGTGACAGAACGAATTTTACCGACCCTCCAGAGCATGTGTATTTCAAAAATGGAAAGGTAGTTCGACAGTTATGGAGTCCGCAATAGCTTCTGAGTGTCCCGAATATCAGTACAAACGCATGCATTAATTTACAGTAAAGTAATAGGAGACGGTAATTGTAGTATAGACCCTAAATTAATTGAAACTTTACCGTATGGATCCACTTTCGTAATTGAAAAGATTGAATGCCAGAATCATGTGCTTAGAAATTATGTAAATAAATTAATGAACTTATCTAAAGATACTAATTATCCCACTGTGCTTAGAAAAAAGTAACTTCCAAGAATAATTTAGGCAGGTTTCAATATGCTGTTACTAAAGCAGTGTTGTGCTGAAAATCAGCAACCATATCCTTCGATGAAAAACAAGAATTGCTTAAACAAATATTTTAAATGGTCCAAACTATATTTCTGGTGAACATTTACAAAGCGATAAATACTTGTGTAGAAGAGATAAGGAGATGTGCTGGAGAACGTACCTAAAAAAATGATTTTAGTGTTAGACTATCGATTTAACAATAAATAATAAGCATTTTTTAGGAGAACATTGCCACTGACTTACAATTTAATGGATTTTACGTGTTTATCATGCACATTAACAAACGATTTCCAGAAAATGTCTCCAGTTTACTCCACGACGTCGATGCGAATGCTGTTGAGACATCTAATTTTGTAGATGCTAAATATGTTGGCGGAAAAAGAATCAATTTTTCATAAAAGTTTTTACGAATTTAGATGTAAAGGAGCAACATTTTCGTATAATACTAAAGGAGTTTTTTATGGAAGCTACAAGAGGAGCTTTGTAATGATAATTGTCAGTTGCAGCATCTTAAACGATTTCTCGAAATAAGAACAAGACCCGCAGAATATAATTCCAAACGTAAAATTTGCTTAATAGTATATCTTCATTATATAATAAGAGTTACTTACAGGTAAACTGCCATAAAGGAAATTTATTGTGACAACGGAAGAGTACTATGGTCTCGAAGCCGCAAATAACGGCACCTTGGACATGGAATCGGATGAATATATCTAAATGGCCCAAGCAATACTAGAAGATCTGGATAATGTAGAATAAAATAGCATTTTTCGATAAACTTTGCTTCAATCTAACTGCGAGAAATGGAAACGGAGAGCACAAAATACTTGACAAAATCTAACTTTGATAGAATCTGCAAGATGAGGAGAACTACTTCTACCGACAAAACAATTGCGGATTTACTTTATTCAAATTTTAAACGTACTCACGCCGTGACGTTTGATTTGGTTCACGAAACTATTGAAATTTCCTTATTTGAACAACACTTGGGAAAAGAGTTGAAAGAAGTGGGCGCGTAATCGATAAGGAATTTTTGTTTCTCGCGTGTTTACCCGACGGATAGGTAAACGGCAATGATGCACTTAAATATTCTTTTTACAAATGAAATTCAATCTTTTCACATTCAGTTTCTGTTTTTACGGCTTTAAATCATTTTAAAAATTGTCAAGCTTTACAAATGAAATTGAATAGGTGTTTTTATATTCAAGTTCACTTTTACAGTCCAAATTCGTTTTAAAAATAATATTGTAAGGATTTTCACATTCAGATTCTCTTTTTATGGTTTCTAAATCATTATATGTATATTCAAAGTCTTTTCTACTATTCTAAGTTCCATACACCCAATGAAACAGATTAATTAAACTTTCCCAATGGTAAACTTAAATCTGAAAATTTTTCAAAGTTCTAACTAATCGTAATCCTTTATTTCTTTATTTGATTGCAGTAATAACTATATACACTAATTAGCGTATTACAATAAAAACTCTATATGCGCTAATTTCTGTCTAACAGCTATTTGAAATCAAACACCTATTTCACGAACAAACATGACAAGGGATTTTCTTTTTAAGTTACGTACACGTAATGAAACCGATTACTTATACTTTCCCAATGCTAAACATAAAATTTTATAATTTTTCAAAGACCTAACTAATCTTAATCCTTTCTTTCTGTTTCATTACAGTAATAACTCTATAAAATAATAACTCTACAACAGCGATACCTGTAATGACAGTTATTACAGATTTTTTTCCTAACTTCATTTTTACTATGTTCAATTATCACCCGCGCCATTTTGTACTCTGTTTCGATTTTATTATTCAATTTTTGGCGCACCATTTCGTATTCCATTTCTAAATAATCAGTTATCGGCGCGACATTTTGTACATTCATTTCATACCAACAAGACACACCCACTCACTTCCTACTACATACTCTTTACTGGTAATAGGCGCCATTTTATATTTTAACCACGCCTACTTACATGCTGTAGCTGGCATACCCCGTTTTCTACTCAAAATTCATCTACGGATTCCCCACTCTTCGAGTTCACTCTAACTAAAATACGGAAAACTCGATAATTATACCATGTCTGCCACTTCTTTTTCATTGGCACCGATATAAATGCACTCTATCTCTCACTCACCCTTCTTTTACCTTATATTAATACGCGCTAAAAGAAAACTCAGGCCAGGGGGATGGAAAACTTTAATTGCCCCTCGGGAAAGCCCCCTCCTTCTCAAAAAGTTATCTAGATCGTCAATTGCTATTCTAATATAGATTTCCACTACGCTATATGAAAATGTTTCGCTGTACTTAGCTAGGACATCGACTACCTAATTTGTTATTTTATCATTCCTGTCTGCTCCAAACGAAATGGGAAAATGTTTAGAAATAATCTAGAGGGATGTTACTTTATTTCATGTAAGTATGTAAGGTTAGTGAAATAATTGGTTTTCCGCCGAAGAAAAACGGACGTTTTCATTAAAGTTGCTACATTTTGTTTCTTTTCGTTGTAATCTGTAATAGATAAAATTCTGCTTCGAATAAATTCATAAAATAAATCAATAACTATATAGAATGTAATAGTTATGTTAGTAATATATCTGAATACATATTCACTTTGTGTTTAAGCAAATCAAAAATACAATTCAAAATTAACTACTGAATTTGAGTGATTGTTTTTATTTTATATCATTAACTTATAATATTAAATAAAGTATGTACATTGTAAAGGGACAATTCTATATTTATTCAGAAAGTTCGTGTGTTTAAAAATATTTTAATTACTTCAATTATTTGCATAGTATGTTTTTATCTGTGATGTAGTCAAAAAATTGTTGGCATATCACAAAAAGCAAGTTTCTTGTACAAGCAACGCTAATGCCTTTTATGGTTTAACAAAGAATCATATAGGTAACATACGGTAACATTAAAAGCCAAATAGTATCGAATGTTTCTAACAGTTTGCTAAATAAATCTATTTTTGTTTACAAATAAATTCAATGCTTTCAAATATTTAAACGAAAAGATTTTACTATTAATTAGACAAAGTAGTTAATTATTTGCTATACTTTCTAATTTATAGGTTCTAAAATTCTATTTCAAGATGTTAATTAATGATAAGTGCCTATATTCTTACAATTAAATATTTAATGCTTGTTTTTGAATTTATCTCAAGATATCTGAATGTATAGGGTGAAATAAAATCTACCTCTAGATCTTGTAAACCAATTTATTTGCTTTCTTTAATGTAAACATTTCTTTTTCAGGTTTGCAAGTATAATTTATTAGTTTTTTCTTTATCTCGACGATCTTTCAAGTGAATAACCTCTCAAAGCCAATGTCTAAGTTTAGTTTTCGTTTTAACATTGCCACATGTGAACTTTAACAGCTGTTTCAAAGAGTGTTTTCCACTTTAAATTTTTTAAACAAAAACTTGGCGCCTAAAGGTAAATTTTTCTCTATACACGCTCTATTCTTACTTATCTAAATTAAGCCATCGAACTGATTATTCGGAAATTGTAAAACTCCTTCAGGGTAAGTGGCCAGAAAGAAGTAATTACACAATTATCAGAACTACCCACCCCTACTCTGCCAAGTTTAATCTGAGTTATCCGATCAAGCCTGTTATTTAGATTTTTATAACAATACATTTATAGGTTTGCGTTATATACTAGGAAATTCCCTGAAGTTTTTAAGAAGTGGTAAGACTAGTTTTATCAGTAATTTGCCTTGATAATATAAACGGTCTTTGATATTAATTTCGAAACTTGACGAACTTGAGATATAAAATACATTGATGTTAAGTGTACATAAATACTTAATATTTATAATAAAAGCAATGGGAAGTATGGACGTCTACGACCAAATGTTGAAATACCATCTAACCTCTTTCATAACCAGAAAATGAAGATTTAAGGTTATTATGTGTATTTGTTGAGTAATTAAACTTTGAGGCATTATTATTTCATAAAATTTGTAATATAAAATTAAATTAGATTTCTGTACGTTTAAGAATCATTCCAGTTTGTGTGATTTCTTGTAATTTCTATATGTATACCATTTTCAGCATGTTATGTTTCAAAAGTTATAACGAACCGAAAAGCTCTTTGGGCCCTTAAAGGTTGTTAAAAATGCCGTTTACTATGCATTAGTTCGTAGCTCTGGCAGCCACAGTGAAGAAACAGGGGGGTTTTTCGGTGTTTATTCGAAATCATTGGGCAAAAATGTAGGATGGCTTGCGAAAGTCATAAATCGGGGAAAAGAGATTATTCTTGGGCGCCACCTTATCTAATTGTCTTTACGGAAGGTCTTTCAGAAAATAAACGATAAGGATTCTAATTTCAACCATAATGCGGGGCTTTTACTCTGAGATACTTACGTAACAATTATTTATTTAGCATAAGTCACTAGAAAAGTACTCTTAAGGCAGCTTAGACTCACAGTATATGAATACTTTACCTACTGCCTGTAAGAAAATTATAGTTGCTATACCTATGAAGGTTACTAACGGTAAAATAATAAAAAAACGTTAATAGTAAATACTTCACTTATAATGTTAAAAAAAGGAAAAATATCGTAGTACAAACAATTACAGAATATCTTAAACATTTGGTTCAAGTAAAACTAATATAATATGCATAAATACATAGAGAGGGGACCCCTAATTATTCCTAAAGTTATCCTAAAATTATTAACAAGTGCCGGCCCCGTTTAATCGTGGCCTAAAACTATAACAAATATTTCGAAGTAAATGGTCTTTCGTTCGTTACTCAATTTTGATACAACGTAATTTAAAATTGTCTATCCGTTACTGACTGGAAGTAAGTTTTTCCATCGAGCATAAATACATGCACAAAAGCGGGGTTGGTGGTAGGATTCCCAGGAGAAACTCCATGAACTGAAAAAAAAGAAAATCGAAGAATGTCACTTACTTGAGGTCTCCGTGGTCGGTAACTTCGATGAAATGGAGTGGCCTTTGATTACTGAGTCTAAATTGTACCTTGCGTACTGCCTTGCTGGATCTTATCCGTTGCTAGCGAATCGGGCAGAACAACGTTGACCCCAACCAATAATTCACCTTTAGCGGTAGCAGGTCGAAGGGGTAGCTTATTGATGTCTTTTTCAGAACCATGCTCGACACTACTTTTCTGAACCGCCACCGTTTACATGTCGAGCATGTAATTTAATGGAAAATGCGACTACTTTTCGTGACGCTCAAGACTACTGTCGTTAATTGAAGATTTCTCTTTGGACTTACAGAGGGAAGAAGATCGGTGGTTACATTTATTTTTAGAAGACTGGATGTTCTCACAGTAACTATGATGTGATATTTTCTTTAAGAAAAGCCCTTATGTTTTGCAAAACGTAAACTGGGATTTTTGAATATTAGTAAGTATTTTTAATAATGGCTTTGCAAAATTTAACGATTTACATTTGTAATTGTAACATACAAATGGTACTGGTAATTTACCAATTAGATTTTATTATTTATTCATATGTATATATACCGGGTGTTTCCAAATAAATACCCAAATGTTATGATAATTTCAGACGTGCTTCCAAAGTGTTGAAATAATAGAGCTCTTTTATTTCTACTGTTTCTGCTGCAACACGTGTACGTTGTAAAGTATAGATTAACTTAGAGCTACTTTTATGAACCGCTACCGTTTACATGTCGAGCATGTAATTTAATGATTTGTTTAATTTTAAATTAGTAATTTTAGGGTTTCGTTAAAATAGTATCGCGACTTCCGTATTCCACAAGAAAATTACCGCCATTGTGGACGCATGGTTTATGCTGCCTTCTGGTTTGGTTGTCAGCACTCCGAGGCTGTAGCTCAAGATGTTATCTACTATTTGGAGAATTACAGGTTCTGCTATAGGAATTGATAACGTCGTAAACAATTATAAAATCATCTACTGTGATAAGCAACTAGTATTGTTACATTACAATATAGTTGAGTGATATCAACTTAACACCATACGGTGCGTTATTTGTTATTATAATACCAGAACATTTTGACTAGTTTCTTGTAATTCTTACCGTTGTTTATTTTTAAAGCTTTAAACCTGCATTAAATGTTACTACTTACACAAGTGCCGTGATTAATTTGTTTCGGTAAATCATTGTTTGAAATACAAATTTTAAAGTAGATGTTTCATGAAAATTCTAAGACGCGTAGATTTTGATCACTTTCTAAATTTTATAGTATATGGATGGTTTTTATGTACGTTGCTCTTTACTCCCTCTTACTTAAATGAAATATAATATAGAGAAAGTCATGCTTTCGGTCAAAATTTTCGATGTACAGTTTTTAGCAGAAATACACGTTTTCAGGTCCCCTGAGTCCGAAGAACATGTTTTTAGAAATTGGTATGTGTGTGTATGTGTGTGTGTGTGTGTGTGTGTGTGTGTGTGTGTGTGTGTGTGTGTGTGTGTGTGTGTGTGTGTGTGTGTGTGTGTGTGTGTG
>JAHWXV010267816.1:0-12494 GCA_024586415.1 Phrixothrix hirtus | reverse complement strand
GATGCTTTTCTGCGTAACCTTAAGTGTGTGAAGCAGAGTACCTACGAGTAATGTTAAGTCCAACTTTTATCGTCGATTTAATCTACGACGCTTTCACACTAGTGCGTCGCGATTGACTTCAGTGTTTTTTTCTTTAATTACAAGTGTGTGGCGCCCAATTTCTTTCCTTCCTGTAGGCATTTTAAGCTGGTTCCTGCGCGAGCTCGTACCAGTTTCGGGACCAGCCGGCGCTCGTCAGCACCGAGACCAGGATTCCCGCCAGCGACACTGAGAGCGGAACTTGCACCTGCCAACCACGATATTGTTTTAGATGGTTATCTCGACCATCTTCTTTTTATAGGTAACTACTCCCCACTCCCTAGCCTCCGCGGCACCGGAGCCGGCCGGACATTTTTCTTTTGTTTTCGCCGCTAAACGTGATCCTGCTAGTAAGACCGTTTGCGCTCATCTATCTAATTTTAACGTGGCAAGGTATTTATAATTCAAAATTTCTATGAAGGGGCAATTTTATAATTTCAGTTATTTTGACGACCTTGATGTTTCACAATTAAAAATACTCACTGTATAACGAAAAGGAATCAGCTCTCTACGAATAAATTTATTTGAATGAAAGTATTATAACAATCGTAACTTTGATAAATTAATAATAAATAATTTTGCAAACATTAAAAAATCGATCATATTTTTTAAATTTGTACTCCAGAGCCGTATTTAAACAAAACATATATTTATAGAACTAATAAATAGAAATCAATTGCAATTTATTATGATGCTTCTAATTTAATCGATTTAAACAACTTAAGAGCTTTATAAAAACTATACAACTAAAACTAAAAAATCTGATGTGAGACAACACACGACTTTTTCTTATAAATTATTAAAATATTATTTACGTTTATTTTGTAATCAAAAATTGCAATAGTCACCAATTCAAGTTACTAGGTTTGTAAAACCCTACTTAACTCCTGACACTGTCGCGGACAACTCGCTTCAACGCATTTTTTTAGAGAAATTGAAAAGTTCAAGTAAAAGGGCAGGAAATACATTAGAATTCTAGTAAATTTTAAAAAAAATGTTAGAGACGTATTCGAGAAAATTACAAAAACTTAATAAGCGCAAAAATAAAGTTGGACTTCCAGTCATTCGATTTTAAATAAATCCTTGCCTTTGTATATCAGGAAGGCAAAAAACTTAAATACAAAATTTAAATTCCTACGATGTTTAGTTTTTGAGATATATTGTTCATAATTATAATTTTAAGTACTTCCAGTTATTCGATTTTCAGAAATTCACTAGAGAAGCTACATTGTTCATATAAAATGGAATTAAATAGTTTTTTAAATAGTTTTAAAAAAATCGTTAGAGCCGATTTCAAGAAAATCGCAAAACACTAACATTCTGGAAATATTTAAAAATGACAGAAATAATAGTCGGAGATTCATTCTCTTCTAGCTCGTCGTTTTTTCCTTCAACCCAACATTTTTTGCTCTAAAAGATTTGTTCAACTTTTTTTATACCAAATTTTCTGACGGATCCGAATCCAGAAGGCGCGTTGGCGGCATTTAATGCCTTCTGTGTCAAACTTGCGTTTTTCCAAAAATTGTAAGTTGACTGCTAAGCAACAAAATTTTCAGTTTAGCCCGTTGCAACTTTTGCGATTTTCAAGCTATTTAAACAATTTTTTTTATAAATTACACCCCATTTAATTCTGAGTTCAACAGTTGAATTCAATTTTTACTAAAAACAATAACGTATTTTTGATATACAATAGTTACTTCGAGAATTTAATTTCGTATTAAAATTTTCGAGATACCAAGAACTTTTTTTTTGTGTATCAATTATAATCGCGTTTACACCGTTAAAATCGCAAAATACGGTAGTTATTTTTTATTTGGGGATTTTTTTCTAAAATATTTAGATTTTTCGTAATGACGAATTAAAGTTGGAGTTCGCTTACGCTCTCAATTAGCTTGTTTGCTATCCGCTACTACGGAACGTGCAATGATAGAAACAAAAAATCTCGTACTTTTTGTTTATTTTAAAGAATATTAACACATTTTGTTAAACAAATACAACTAATTGTCTAAAAAAAATTTTTACACATTTACAATTAAATGAAAATTTTTAAGCATTACGTTTACAATAAACATTTTTCTCACTGAATGCTGATTTTGAACCTTTATCCATTAAAATAGGCATTATAATACAGTTAGAAAATTGCCATCCAAAGACTGTAGGATCAGGAATTTCACAAAGTAGGTGATTGGCAGTTATATATACAGTAGGTTGAACACCATGCATTTGGCACTAAAAAGGATGTTTGAAATGAAATTCAAAAACTTTATTATATACAATTCATTATAATACTGTTTTTAGGAACATTTAGTATAATTAATACACAATATTAAAGAAAATAATAAAAATGTTAAACAAAAATAAAAAATTCATGTCAATAAAGTACTTTCGAATACCTAAGTTATTCTGTAAGATAATCGCTTGTAAATTCTATAAAATTTAATATAGGAACTACTGACAAGGTAGTTTACCTAATAAATAGAACAACATTAAATCACAATTTGGTGAGAAATGTCTCTGAAGCCGAAAGAACTATGAGTGATAAGAGAAAAGATGCTTTTATTATTTAAACAAGGTTAAAAGTTTGCATCAGATTACAAAAGAAGTTGGATAACCACACACCACGATTCACTACGTAATTAAAAAATTTAAGGAGATCAATACCATAGAAAATAGACAGCGAAAAGGTCGTCCAAAAACATTAAACACTCTGGATAAACGGCTAATTCAAAATAAGTGCATCAAAATCCTCAAATTACTCAACATACACTTGCAATAGATATGGTCTTAATAGCGAATAAACTAGTAAATCCCGAAACTATTAGAAAAGTTTTGCAAAACAAAAATTTCCACGGAAGAATGACGAAAGAAAAGCGTTTCATTAGAGAAAGCAATCGGCTTAAAAGAATAAAATTCACAAAAAAGTACCACAGGCAGTACATGAATTTCTGGAAACGTGTATTGTTTTTCAATTACAGTAAATGTAATTTCGGATCACATGAGAACAAACTGAATTAAAAAAGGAAAATTCAATTCCCACCGTAAAACACGGAGGCATTTACTATTTTATTCGATGTGCAATGTGCAAGGTGCAATATATTGTTATTCAACATTAGATAAATTATTTTATTAAATAATTTATCCAAGCTGCAAATTAAAGTGAGCATGTATTTTAAGATTAAAAACGTGCCCGAAATTCAGAAAAACAGTAGTAATAAAATTTCAAGAAAGCAATAAGGCTGTAGAAAAATTAGTGATCTAATTTTCAAAATCAATTTATAATTGATATAGATAGATAATATTGAAATTTAAGATGTTATTCCATAACTAACATAAAATCTTTAATATAATTGAATCAGTGAGATGAGAAACAGTATGAGTCAATAATTTTTCAAAATGGCGTTTATAGTGAAATCGTGTTCTTTATAGATAGATACATATTGTGTGCAGAAACAACATCAGTTAGGTAACTGGTTGGTTAGATATTATATTAGAAAATTTTCAATGAGAACAGAAACAGCATGAGTCTATGACTGATGTTGTTTCTGCTCTCATTCAATAGAGTGCTCCACAATTTCCCGATCGGCTGTTATCGTTTCTTCTAAAGAATGATTAGTTTGTTTATAAATTTATAAGTTTCGGTGTGTTGTACAGGTTATGTGTTTTTGAAATATCTGATTTTTGTCATTTTTAAATTATGTTTGTGAGCACTTTTAGTTTTGAAGATATTTAAAACCGTTTTTCAGTTGTTTCTAAAATCATTATTTAGTACAGCAGTTTCTAAATTCTGGTGTAGGTTTTTGTATTAAGATTAATATTAGTAGTGACAGCGATTCAGATACTGTTATGAATCAAACAAAGAAAAGAAAGCGGGAACCAGAGAAACACAGAAGAACATTATTCGGAATTCTAAAGTTAAAGTAATTCAATTTATTAACTGGAATGGTACAATGATCGAAGCTCGTACAACTGGACCTGACTGCCAGTGTAAAATGGGTTGCTCCGGTAAGCTTGATGTTGATGAAAAAAACCAAATTTTAGAACGATTTAATGATTTTGATACTAAAAATGAGCAGGACATTTTTGTGCAACAATTAATAGAAAAAGTTGACCTTAAGATTCGTAGACTGAGATCTGATGAACCTAAAAGCAGAACATGTAATTTTTTGTTCTTTGTTTTAAAAGGAAGTGATAGATTGAAAATCTCTAAAAAGGCATTTGTGTCCCTTCACGGGATCACAGAAAGTCGCATCCGCCGTCTCTGTAATTTATTAGTGGAAGGAAAGAGTCCATGTGGTAACAGAGGTCTATATCGAAAATCTAATGTAATATCTGCTAACATTTGTCAACTAATTCTCACTCATATTGAGCCATTTCCAGCGAAAGTCACACATTATGGTGGAAAAGATACTAAATATGTAGATGCTAAATTAGATGTAATAACACATTATTTGTTTAAAAACAAATATCAAGGTACAGTAGTAAAGTACGAGTTGTATTTAAAATATCTTAATGAGAATTTTAAGTTCAGATTCGGCTGACCACAGGTTAATACATGTATTACATGCGAAGAGTTAGAGGTTAAAATAAAGAGTAGTAGTTTAGGAAATGCAGGTAATAGGGCTGCACTTAGTGGCCTAATAGTACACAAACGACGTGCTAAAAAGTTTTATACAAGAAGTTTCTGCACTGTGCAGGGATAAAGATGATGCCGTTGAAATTAGTTTTGACTTTATGCAAAGTATGCCCATGCCTCATATCCCTGTGCAGGATGTTTTTTAATTACGGCAATTGTAGTTAAATTGCTTCGAAATAAGTAACTTTAAAACAGGAAAAACTAAGCTATGCCTATATCATGAAGTAGTTGCCAACGAAGTATGTTCTATGCTCCTACGATACTTCAATACATGTGTTCCACAAAATATCAAAGAAGTGTATCTCTTTAGTGATTAAGCCTCTAGCTAAAATAAAAATAATACACTGATCAGATTTCTACTTGCCTTGGTTGATACGGATCGTTTTGAGAAAAATAGAACACTATTTTCCCATACGAAAATACTCATTCCTCCCTAATGACCGTGATTTGGAACGATTAATAGAAAACTTAAAAAACATGAATAAATTTATACACCTGATCAATACAAAGATATCATAAAACAAGTTACCCCAACATTTAACGTTGAAATGGTCCAAACAGAACAAATACTACTAAAAAACTTGTCTTGCTGTCGAATCTTACGGGAAACAAATACCAAGAGAGCTAAAAGTATCATTTGCTCCTACACAATTTATATAGTTTACTTACATATCATCGTCAAAGGGTTCTATAACTACAAAAAATTCTACTAATGGGTTGCAGTCATACACTTATAAACTTTTGACGCCAGCATGTAGCAACTCTATCAACTTACTAGTTGCCGTAGTATATCCAGTACGGAAAACCCCATTCAAAAGGAAAACCTGACAATATACGCCAGCTTCAAGCTTACATTGAAGATCAGTACAAAACATTTTATGGAGAAATAAATGAATAGTTAGTAAACGAAAATGAAACAGAAGAAGGTGTTGACGATGATGTTTATTAATAAAAAAAAGTGTTATCCTCTTTATATCTTGAACTATAAATTTTTGTTGGCTATTTAACTTTTTTGTGTAGTTTTAAGAAATAGTAAAAGTTTCTTTTGTACTAATATAATACATTTTTCAGTAATTTATCCAATAAATTAGTCAGGTATTTTGCATTTCAAACTGAAAAAATAGGTTTTAGTTCTGGGTTTTTTAATATACTTTATATTATTATTGTATCAAAAATGAGCTTTTAAGAATCTACTTTTATTTAGTAATTTTACAGTTATTATTTTTTAGAATTTTTGTTGGGTGACGTATCATTTAGTGCAGAAACAACATGAGTCAGACTTATTATTTTCTCTCTAAAATGTATAAATAAAAATATATCATGTTATTTATACCAATGGGGCATTATAATTGTTGATATTTATTAGCACGAATAAAAATCACTGATGTGCTACAAGTAAATTTGTAATAAATTAGTTTTTTGTGTCTCCTGAAACATTTTAAAAACATGACTCATGTTGTTTCTGATCTCACCGATTCAATTATTGTAGCCAAGACTTATTTAAATTCGCATTTTATTGCACACTACAGTTTAATGTTAAAAAATAACTAAATACACTTAAAATCCAATAAATAAATACCCAAAAGAGAAATGATATCCTTAAGGGGGAGTTTTGGTTATAGTCAAACTTTAAAATTAGTCAACTAAATTCATCATGACACGTTTATATTTCGGCAAAATGGCAATACTATAGTTAATTTGTCAAGTTAAAATTTAAAATATTTTGTGGGTTATACAACCAATCCAACAATTCAACTTAATACACATAAAAAGACAGTTTATACACATTAAATAATTTAATTTAGCAAAATTAATACCTTAAATAATTAAAATCTGTTTGGTTTTGTGTATAAATAATATTTTTAGAAAATGCTTGAATGAAAATTAAATAGACATTATGAAATTTATGCCGTAAAGAAATTATTTGATTTGAATTATTTGAAGGCATACAATGTATTCACTACACTACAATTTTGGCACATAAATATTCATATCCTTTAACCGTGTATAACCTAGTGAAACTCTGAATTAGCATGATAGTCAAAAAATTGCAAGTCTTATCTTGCGATAATATACAGGAAGTTCCATTAAAAAAATGACACCTCTACCATTTAAGTGAAAATAGTCCATTCTTTATAACCAGAACCGATAGTTAATAAGCAAGACTGGACACCTTATTTACTCTTTCCTTTAGAAAAAGATTAATATACTCTTCCAGCATTAAAATGCTCATTATTATAATATCGTTAAATGAATTTAAAAAATAAAGTCGTCATTAGAAAAAAAAACATCAAATACCATAATATGGAATAAATGTATTTGGATAATTATAAATAGTTACATTTTCAGTTAGAACGTCCAGTTTTGCAAAAACTAAAAGTAGTTACATTCTTCTTAAAATGTAACTTAATATGGGAAAATATTATTTTTATTTGACCTAAATTAATTGATTACTTGCTACTTTATTATTACTTTTTTATTCCAGAATGCCGCTACATCTAGTAATCTATTGAATGTTAGTTTTTCATTATTATACCAGTATTGTATAATAACAATTATTATAAACTTGACATGGTAAATGCAAATTGACTTGTTTTACTCGTACATGGTAGTTGACCTGATTTGAAAATACATTTATATCGAAAATTAAATAAGTTTTAACGTCAAATATGAAAAACCTAAGCTTTCATTAAACAGAAAATCATAAGAAACAATTTCAAATTGATGAAATACGTTTACAGTTACCCCACCTAGTCCTGCAATTTAAAAATTAAATATAAATATAAATTAATTATTAGCCCTTATAATAATCAACTTCTATGTTATTTTAAATTCAATTCTTTTACACCCCGCATTGAGGCTTCAAAGTGCTAACCAGTAATATCAAAAAATATCATATAATGGGATGCTACTTACGACAAACTCACAAATTAATAGTAAATGCGATGTCGATCGATAAGTAGCACATCAGACATTGTATTCCTTTTGCATTTCAACTGAAAATAAAATTCTGGTAGGACTTCTCTGCTTTAAGGCAATTCGCAATTTCGATATTTCGAATCAAGAACGTCCTGGATAAAAACACATATGAAGACCCAGAATTGGAGGGGTTGTTGCAAGAAAATATTTATCAAATATAGCACGAACCTTCTCGGAAACTTAACCTAACTCAGCGAGCCTATACTTGATGGAATTTGTAGATCATCAAGTGCTCAGGTACATCCCTACTATAATGATTCAAAAGTAAGAATTTATTACACATAACATTGGGTGAAGAGTGTGAAACTGTGACTTCTAAGCGTTACCAAGCATTGCAGTGCCATATCAGGCAGATTATATTCTGCACGATAAATCACGCCAACATACGGCTTAAACAACAGATAACTGGGCTATAAAATTGTACCTCAGACGACTTATTTGACGAATCTAGCTCAAACAGATACCAATTTCTTCGTTCACGTCAAGTTCGCTTGATTGATTCACAATGCAAAACATGAGACGAGATTTGCCAGTAGCATTATAGCCTTCATCAATTCAAAAGCGCTAGTTTTTTCCGATATGAAATTCACAAACTACCCGAAAGATGGCGCAAATGTCTAAAAATGATGGAGATTATTTCCACAACTAAAGTATATTTTGTTTTTGTTATATATAGGATGAAGCAATGGAGCAATCGTGATAGAGCGAAACCGTTTACAACGCGTGGACAAAATCATACTGAAATCAGAGAATTTACTGGAGAAATTACCATAAATACAGTGAAACTTCTGTTTAATAAACTTTATAAATACACAGACATAATTCACTAAACGGAAAATTTCTTAAAAAAGAAGAACCATTTATATTAGCACGTTAAATTTATATATATATATATTAGGAACCGATGTTAATTTCTTAAAAAATTTCTAACTTTTGTTTTTACGCTACGTTTAAAAGATTACTATACATTTCTTGTCTTAAATTTCATATAAATTCATGAATTACTCTACAAATTTGGTTAAGTGAACAAACAGTTGATGCCATGCTGAATGATTTGTACAATAACTCTAATTTCTACGAAGGGATTAATGAACAGGTATAAGCTCCCTTTTAAGTAAGATTATTAGTGTATGTGGGTTCTAGTTGCACGTTAAGCATTAAGAATTCAGTTTTGGCATAATTTTCAGATATTTTCCACGGTTTCTTTTATTTATCTTTATTCATTAACTAGAATTTTATTACATGAAATAGGATACATATATTAACGTAAATGACTTCAGTGATAAATCCCGTAAAAATTTTCTTTCACTGTACTTGTAAATAAAGGAGTTAGGTTTGAAACGCTTTTTACAAAAAAAACGTATATTTTAGAGAGACGTTAAAGAATACTTCTTCAAAATATTTTCCACTTTTTTGACAATCCGTTCATCACACACATTTTTATTTCTTCGTATATCTTGAACTGCTTGTCAGCAACGCGGTGCATTGTTAGAAATAGATGATAAGCGGTAGAAACATAACCTGGTAGACACATAATGTATGGTAAAGCTTCTCATTCAAGTAGCGCTAAAGTATCTTTAAATATTTTTGGAATGCGCTTTCTTTAAGTTATTATTTGACATTATGATGGAAATCACAATTTAAATTGATTAATTGTTATTAACACGCTTAGCAGAGACAATTTGATCGCTTTTCATATCCCACCACACTAACACCTTACACCGTGGATGTTACATTTTAGAGTCGATGTTGATGGTTGGCCTGGATCTACGCACAAATTTTTACTCAAGATTACCGTAGTGGATCTATTTTTCACTACCAATTGCAATGTAATACAAACACTTCTTCTTTTTATGGCGTACAAATGGTTCAAAGATTTTGAATACCAATTTAAACAATTTATATGTAATCCATTATTTATTTACCTTCTTTTTGAATCTTTCCCATTGCGTGTAAACGATCAAAATCAGTTGACATCTATAGTTAACGCTTCCGATAATTTTTCAAGCATTTAAATCGAGTTTTCATCCAACAATGCCTGAAATTCGTCATCTTCGAACTTTTTTGGCTGGCCCAAAAGTTCTTAGTCTTCAAAATCAAAATCACCACATTTGAATTATCGAAACAAATACTTGCATATATTAACTGCTAGAGGAAACAATTTATAAGTTTCTGAGATCAATCTGTAAGCTTCTATAGGCATTTTCTTCGAATCAAAGAGGTACAGTAATAAATAACGAAAATTGCCTTTATCACGTTCCATTTTCAATCGCACTAAAAAGTGTGATTATGTTATGAATAAAGAAATTTAATAACTTACAAATTTAATTAACGTAGAAAAATATTGAATATTATATATGATATACATTTTTGAAGATTAGTTATTTATCTGCCTTCTTTGTTATAATGGGCAGGGGTATCAAATTATTTGTAGAAATGTTCAGGCCTTGAAATGACGCACCAGCTTGCAAAATGTATGTAGCACATTTGTGCTTAAGTCGTCGATAGTGAAACCTCAAAACTAAGCAGAATACCTAACAATAACATAAAAAGAGGCAAGGGTAACAGTTAATTCAAAATTTTGATATTGAAGTGTAATTATTGCACCATATCCGTTATTAAATAGCAACACCTCGTACGCAAATTTGTGATGATCTATACCTGCATTTTATCTAATTTGTAAATAAATTGTCAGTCGTTACGTTCTGAAATTATAAAAAAATTAATATTCACACAAAAATTATTTAAAAAGTCAGAAAAACCTTTTATTACACTTACTAATAATATAAAGTCACAAAAGATTTTAAACTCAACATATAAAATTTAGATTATTAATCGAAATAACAAATCATAGTAAAGCACATCGTAAATAAAACTATTTATGGCTTTTGTGCGTGTATTCGATTAACAAACGAATACAAACAGTTATAAGGTTATGTTTTATGTGAACCCACATCAAACTTAATAAAAAAAATCTCACTTAAATGATTAAATTTGAAAGCTAAATCGGTATTCCTCTGTTATTATTTAGATAATTGCAAGGATAATACAACACTGCCATATCAACTAAATTTCTGAACGATGGTAAATTATTTAACTGTACTCGAAATAAAACGAAAAGAACCTCAAATTAAAATGTCATTACGACAAATAACAATTCCTAACAGGATTACAATGCAAACCATTTTCTTTAAATATTTAGTATTTTAAATTCCGAAAAAATAAATTATTTAAAACTTGGTTATCAACAGAAAATTATTTAGAATGAATTTTTGAAAAACTTCCTAACTTAATTACGTAAGCGGCATTAAATATGTATAAAATTTCGTTTTTTATTATTCAAAAAGGTAACTTATTTATTTACAAAATTCTTATTGTACTCCAGCCTAATCAGCAATTTTAAGAAAACGGAATAGTTGCAATTTTGAATTTTGTTCTGCCAAATTCCAAGCTTGTGCTCAACTCAAATCAAAGGAGTTTATGAATAAGATAACTATGTATGTATGTATATAATATGTAATAACGAAAGCACATTAAATATTTAACAAAGACAATTAGTGCAAGTCATTTTCGAAAACAGGAAAGTTCTACTTTTTAAAACTAATACCTTTAAAGAAATCTAACTTGATTAGTTTTCACGAGACTTAAAAGACATTAACGGCTTGTGCTAATATCTATACAAGTTTAATTTAAACTTTGTAATATAAAACAAATTACATTGCTTAGTTTGTCTGCAAATAATTTGCTCTTATTCTGTACTGAATAAATAAATAGAAGTTAATTAAAGAAGTTTGAAATAATTACATCATGATGCACCTGCACTAGTAAATTTGTAGAAAAACAATGTTCAGAGAAATAAAATTTAATTTGAATTTGAATGACAAGAAGTATAAACTCCCTAAGATTCCATATTTCTTCTCATTTAAATCTCAATTAAAATGTACATTTGGAAGAAAATTGTTCAAGGTTCAAACAGGTTACGCTCTGTAAGCTTATCGATATTAGCACACTCCCCTTTCAAAATAGACGGAGTTACTAGAGTAGGTAGTTGTATTACAATCATAGGCTGCATTTAGTAGAAAGTAATAATTACTGCTGGATGCATAATTATTTATTTGTATTTGAAAATATTAAGGATTTATTGATATTTTTTTTGCAACATTAATTTCATTACTAGTCTTCCTCTATACCGTTAGAATATTGTTGTTGTACTAATATTGTAGTTGTAATAGGCCGGTATCATTTAGATTTTTCTTGTAGGTTGAATATTTTTCTAATCTTACAATATTACAATAATTGGCGTCCGATTCAACATCATCCGATTACTCATCGGAAATTTTTAAGAGTGAAATAAGAAAATTTTTATATGTTACTTTTAAACTAATTTTTATGACAATTGCTGACGATATCTATTAAATTATTTGAGCATTTTTACCTCTTTATTGTCTTAAACAATCTATAGAGTTTGAGATAAAAAATATAAAACCAAAAATTTTATTTTTCTCCGATATCAACTTGTGGTACTAATTTTTTTTCTAAATGCGTTTACTTCTATAGACTTTTTTATAAAATTTAAAATATATTTAAAGAGTTTAAAAATGTGTAGCTTTAAATTTGTTAACTAAGCATTTTCTCTCATTTATAATTGTCCAAAACGAGTCGAAGCCGAAACCATAAATCATTTTAAATATTTAAATATTTATGGAAACTTTCACAGTTATTATTCATAATTAAAACAATTTTTGGTTTAAACTGTGTAACATTAATAAAAATTAAACGTTTCGAAAACTATTTGCTTTCTTTT
>JAHWXV010267798.1:0-13643 GCA_024586415.1 Phrixothrix hirtus | reverse complement strand
ATATATATATATATATATATATATATATATATATATATATATATATATATATATATAAATAAGGAATATCCCATCTAATGTTATATTAATATTTCAACTGTAGATTGCACACTAATTATTTGTTGTTAGCCAAGGTTACAGTATACCTGTATAAAGGTAGCTTACATTGGTGCTTTAGATATTGAGGTACTGAATTTGTCTGAAGATGACTCAAAAACTTTAGAAACAGTTCAAGCTTATCGTTCGACACATTTAAAACACGAATGCAAGATTTATGGTCCTACTTTGATAATTTTAAACCTTGAGTCTGTATGTACATATATACATTTTGTACATAGTACCCAAATTTTGAGTAAAAACATTTAATTTAATGAAATTAAATATCAAGGAATGACTAGATCGTTCACTTGTATGTTGTTAGATGACGTTACAGTATCACTTAAAAAATCTTATTATAACTTTTGTATGGTTAAATTGTCAAAGAAGACTACATTCCTGACGGACGCAATAATTTCGAAACATCACATCGGATATTTAAACATATATTACGGTAATTCCGAAATTTTTGGATTTATTTCAGTTATCAGTAATACAAGAAATCTGATTTAGATATTTTAATGTTACAGTCTGACTGCTGTCAAACATTTTTTCGTTACAAGATGACAAGCTACAAATTTATTATAAAACCATTTGAAACGATTATACCTAAATTTATTTATAAGGATATAAAATTTAAGGGTTCCCATAAAACCTAAAATCCATGATTGTAAGTTTTATGAACACCTACGGAACGTATGTATAGAATCCAATTTACATTTTACTCTATTTTAGGTAGGGAAGTAGTATCTAAGCGCACTAAAACAGTCTAACAGAAAAAAGTTAACCCACTTTCAGTGATAAGGGATCTTGTTAAATTTTCAGAAAAAATAAAACGGAAAGCTACATACATACGTATACAATAATTTTAATTTTGACTGACAGTGTACAAGTATTTTACCTTTTTCTTTTATTAGATAAAAATATTGTGTAGCATATACTACGTTATTGTAATCCTCACATCTTGGTTCAGGAAATTCTCTCAAGGGCTTTCCTTATCAAATTATAACTGCCGCAAGTTAACGTTAAAACGTTGTCTTCTAGATAAAGTTTTTTGTTTTTTATAGATTATTATTATTTGTATAATTTTAGCTTATCAAAAATAACCAGTTATGAAATAATAATTAAGTTTTGTTGAATGTGTTTTTAAATTGTTCGTTTCAAATGTGAAAGCCTTTTACATTTTTTACTCTTTGAGCTCGCGTCACTCTTAATTTTACAATAAATGGAATGTAAGCTAAATTCTCGTCATTTTCTGACACTAGGTTAAATATGCATTATTAAATAATGTCCCGTCACTTCTGTGCTAAATCTTATTCTTATTAACGTTGACAATAATTTAATATTTATCAAAATAGCATCACTGAATTTTTCCTGAGAGTTCAAAACTTTGTATCGCGTTATTTCTAAAAATGTTTGCATAGTAAATGAGGTAGCTCGTATTTCATGGCAATAAATTGTATGTTATTTCATGTTTTGAAAATTAAATTAAGACGTGGCTTGTTACGTACTTACAGAATTAAGGTTTAAGATGATTTTATCAAGGTATCGCCGTCGCTGTTTCGCTGGCGTACGCCGCCGTTACGGGACACTTCGCCGTAGTGTTCACCGCCGTGGATTCAAAATATCGTAAATGCATATTATTTAAAATTAAATTAATATCAACAGCAGAAACGAGATTAGAGCGAGGCGTTAGCATCGAACGACTACAGGCGTCCTAGTTTCTCAAGTTTCTGTGTGTTGTACCTTAGGCCCCTTGCTCCTAGAGTCGGTGGGTCGCGTGCAGTACACCTTTGTGCTTTAAGTAAGCAAACTTTCTATATTTGTGCGATTACCATTCGACAGCGAGATGGCAGACCTTGAGACAAAATTAATGTCCGCCGGGAGGCGTTTAAGAAAATGGGATTATTCCAAGGCGAAGTCATCGCCAAGATAGACGACCCCAGGTTCAAGCACCTGGATCACGAAGGTCGCATAGAGCGGGGAGTGATGGAATATATCAACAGCACCGCAAAACCGCTAGGCCCCGTGCAAGACAAGCCTAAACACCACAAACCAGTCGAAGCCATCTCCGTAGTCAAGAACCTTTTGGACGCAGATATGCATTACTCCTCCACGGGAGACGATGAAGAAGAAGGCTTCCAACAAGTAAAATGTAGAAAACTAAAGACACCTGCAGGACGATCCGATGTCGGCCCGTCTACGAAAATGGCGACCAGCAACCGTTTCGAAACCGTTTATGACACAGAACCGCAGCAAGAAACTGAAGCTACAGCAATAACAATCCCGAAAAGGAGCACTATGAGGAAGGTGGTGAAAAAGTACCATAGTACTCAGAAACAAAGAATGGCCAATCATAGTAAAACGGCTTGAAAGTGACAAAATTAAACTAGGGCAGCCACCAACACAGCCCAAGGCATAAGAATACAACCTGAGTCCAAATCGGACTAGAGGAAGATAAGAGACATTTTCGCTGATAGGCAGACAAACCGCTAAGGGTAGTGATCAGGGAGCTGCCTGAAAGCATTGACGACGAAGAAATCAAAGCCGATCTGATCAAGAAAGGCTTTGATGTAATGGCTGTAAAAAGAATACGTAGCGAGAAGGACAAAACTCCTCTCCCGCTCAACTTCGTCGAAATTAAGAAGTCGACATCGTCCAAGGCAATCTATAACCTGGACAAGGTCTTGTATAGTAAAGTCAGGGTAGAGGCGCCTAGAAAAGGCAGGAGGGGCACAATCCAGTGCCACCGATGCCACCAATTTGGGCATTCGCAGCGGTGTTGTAAAGCGGGTCAAATGCGTCAAGTGTGCTGGGGCACACAACACCAGCGACTACGATAAAGGGTGCGAAGCACCGCCCACCTGCATCAATTGCGGTGCTGGCCGCACCGCCAACTACAAAAGATGCTTCAAGTTTCCAAGCTTGATGAAAACCAAAGAGCCAGCCACAGTGGTCGAAGGAAGACCCAGAAGCACCTTCTTTTATGTGGAAGCGGTGAAAGGCCTAGCCACTCCCGTCCAACCAAGTGCAGCGCCGCTCAATGCAGAGAACGTCACAAAAGCCGGGGCTATAATTCTGGAAGCCGCAAAGGACGCCGCTACCTTCGGTGAAGGCGTCTCAAAAATTCCGTCCCGTCTCCCGGACATCCTAGCGGTATTCGGGGCGGCGTCCTGAAAGTCACTCCCATAAACGGGCGCTGCGCATTAGCAGCACAATTAAAAGGATGGCGGAACATCTTTGACGGAGTGCAAGAGAAAGCAATTCCGGTTCTCCATTGCCATTCGAAGAATGCGAATGCGAAGTAGAAACGAATCTTTTTGCCATTATTTAATACGCCGTCGCTGTTTTGATGTCTCCAATCCATTATAGGACACTTCGCGGTAGCCATTTCATCGCCGTACGTCCAAAATGTCCAAATTGTATATTGAAAGCCAAGTTTACATAACGGTAAAAATGAATTCTTCCTGCTATTATTTAAATTTTTACTTTAATTGTAACAGTCCTTATCTCTGGAATTAGTAACCCAAATTGGCATAAATGTTCATTATTAATTTAAAACTAAATTGTATAGTTTTAAATGAAGATATTCCAAAAATAGGTATTATTTTTCAATAATGGTCATCAATTTCTGGTAAATACATTTTTAATTTTCTATTTTTTTAAAGAAATCAAATTTTTAATAGAAGCTAAAATGGATAGCGAAGAAATGGCGATGGTAAACAGCATGCTCAGTCGATCATGTTGTATCTTTACCTTCGGCTTTTGAAGTGAATCATCTTTTGGTGTTAAAATTAATTGAAGACTATACTGCAGGGATGGAGAAACCTTTTCTTTGTGTGAGCCACATGTATTCATACATTGATTTTGTGGGCCGAAGATACGATAAAAAAAGAATAACATGCCTGAAACACAATTTATTCAAAATTATTTCAAATAATGGTGATCGATATTTTTATATTACAATGCGGTCCGCACAAAAGAATGCCAAATATCACCGTCTCTGCTTTACAAAGCTATTTGATATTAGCGCAATTCGAAAAGGTCGTGATTTAATAATAAAAGGCTGTAGATTTAATTTTAGAATTATGTTTTTGCGTTATTAATGAAAATCACACGAGGTTACTGAATAATACATGTCTTTTACCATCTCGGCTGAATTGTAAGTTTTCATAAATGACTCATTTTTTGCATAACTCGATATTTCAGTCTTGTTTTAAATAGCACTCTCTTGCTGTGAGATTTTAGTTTTCTTCATTCTAACGTTTGTCTTTTCACCACTCAACTGTCCTTATATTTAGTTTAGTTGTTTTTCTGCCTCTTTTTTATAGGATAAGGGTTTGAGTGGTATTGTAATTACTATTCAAAACTATGTCGTTTATATTATTTTGTAACGCATTATTGTTAATTAATTTCATAATTATTGGCAAGTTTTACCCTTTGAGTAATTTAAATTTTCATAAGGGGAGCTAATAATAATCAGATTTAGTAGATTAATTCCCACCAATAGAAGGTTTCTGTGTTTCTAGAGTTCTAGAGTTCATGTTAAATTTTCAAATTTTGTATTATATTTCTATTAATTCTAGTTATTTGCAAACACTCTGTATACATATGCTTGCATTTCAATTCATGCATTTCAAAGTTAAAATAGATTATATAATGCATTCATGGCTCTGGATTTAAAGGATACTGGTCATTAATTGGAAATAATAATAAATCATATTTTGGTTTGATAGCCATTTTAAACACATATACCGTGGGACTTCATCTCGCTAGCAAAGGCACAAGAGTAAATTTTCAGCGTTGTTAACGCTACATAATTAAAAGCAATATTATATGAAATTATAAATTCGTTGTAAACTTGATGAAATTACCTCGTATATTTGTAAATAAGAGATTAATGTTAATTAAATGTGAATTTTAAATCTGAGATTGCAATGATCGAGGATGCCAACAATGATTTTGCAGCCAAAAAATATTAATAAATAATGTATCTACTATTGACGCTACATAACAGTTAAAAAAGGTAGTTTAAGAATAAGCATAAAACTTTGTTTTTAAACCGAGGGACTAAATAAAAAAGAATCCTCTGAAAATTGCTGCCTTGTTTTTGCCAGTAGTATGGGAAAAAATAGGGTGCTTTAACTTAATATACACTTCCGACGTGTTTCAAATTCTCGTCAAGATACAGATCTTTAATTTAACAAAGCGATAGCAAAAAATATCTATGTTTGCATTATAAGTTCTTACAGTTCTTAAATAACAAATATTGTAACACTATCACAAAGGTTATGAAAATTACTATCAATATGTAATATAAAAATTTTTTTAATTAAAATGTAAAACGTAAACAACAATCTAGCAAGGGAAAATGTAGCGTAATTACGAGGATCGCACTGTATGTTTCTGAATGTGGCAACACTACAAATATTTATTTACAAAGTTGAGGCTAGTTTAATGTGTCAATTGTATGCGCATAAGTTGCTCCTTATTTGAAGTCAATATCTCGTTCAAGTAAGGTGTAAGAATTTTTTGAAAAGTTAAAGTTTGGCTTAAAATGGAAGTGACGCGAGAAAATTTTCGTGCCATGGTTGTGTATGATTTTCGTTCGGGTTTAACTTTTAATGAAACATTCGCTCGTTTGCAAAATGCATTTCCGGGAGAAACTCCAAGTCGGATGACCGTGTTTAATTGGTATAAAGATTTCCAACTGTGGAGATCATCGCTTGAGGATGAAAATCGTGAAGGTCGTTCGATTACCCCAACGACTTTAAATCGCATTGATGCTGTTCGTCGCATGATTGAAGAAGATCGCCGGGTGATCTATAATTAAATTTGTGCATCCCTTGGCATTGGAATGACTGCAATTCAAGCAATTCTTCACACACATTTAAGTGTGAAAAAAGTGTGTTGTCGCTGGATACCACATCGTTTAACAAAGGAGCAAAAACAGCGATGGTCGACTGGTGCCTAGAAAACCTAGAACGTTATCATGAAGGTACGTCTAAGGCAGTTTACAATATCATTACAGGCGACGAAACCTGGATCTACTGCTATGATCCATGAACTAAGCGGCAATATTCCCAATGGATGTTTCAAACTGAAATGCGGCCGACAAAAGCGAAACAATCACGAAGTTGCGTTAAACAAATGATTTCTTCTTTCTTTAGTCGCACTGGTTACATTTGCTCCGTTACTCTTGAGAATAAGAAAACAGTTGCTGCAGATTGGTATACTACGATTTACTTGCCGACTATGCTCTCAACAGTGTAGAAAAAACAAATTGTTCTGCATCATGACAATGCTGCGGCACATGCTGCAAGGTAGACAACGGAGTTTTTTCGATCAAGTTAATGTCACATCCACCTTACAATCCCAATTTAGCTCCAAGCGATGTCTTCCTCCTTCCAACTATTAAAAAGAAATTACGTGAAATCCATTTTTAAACACCAGAGGACGCTGTAAAGGCATTTTAAAAGTATATTAGCACAATATCCAAAGAAACCTGGGTTGCCTGTTTTACGGAATGGTTTCAGAGGATGTCAAAGTGCGTGAAATATACAGGAAAGTACTTTGAAAAGTTATAAATATTGTTTGTTAGTACCCCGTATTCAGAAATATATTGTGTAGCCCTCGTATAAATGATATATCCGAATACAAATGAACTGGAAAACTACATCAATGCTCTAATCATGATTGCTAATAAAATTAAATTTCAAGATATTCGGTCGTCAAACTGCGCCCGTTGAAAACTATGAAGTTTGTACGTACTTTATTGGGGATATACATCCTGCCGTAAATCGTTCATCGACCCTTCTCCATACTCTTTCGTGGCCATCTGGTGATCTCAGGGTAAATTGTGATTAGTCTGTGAACAATACAACACTCCAATCTTCAGTGGTCCAATATCATGTTTTTGAATAAAACATTGTAACCAAAATGGAAACAATAAAAACTCAATGGAACATTCAGGAACAATCCAGAAGGTGCCTTATAATTAAGATAGATGATGTAAACACAAATGACTCATTGGGGTAACCGATATCTGTCAATTAAATTCAAGGTCAGCAATAAGTTATGGCAATGCAATTTATTACATTATTATTATAACTAATTTTATTCTTTTCTATTCCTTGATTTTCTAGAATGTATGCTTTCTATATAAATAGCAAATTAAATTTCCTTAGCTTTAATTTTAATTAGAATCTTGTCTTGTTAATTACGGTTATACATAAATAAAAATATAAACGTTTGTTGGTAGTGTATTATGAAATAAATATTTAAACAAATAACTGTATATAAATAATCGTAATCTTAAACAATTGACTAGTTTCGTTACAATATAGTCGCCGTTGACGATGTTGTGGTAACAGAAAAGGATCCTACTTATTAGTAATCCTTCTCTTGCACGTCTACGAACCATATTTATAAAAATTGCTGTTCCACGAACCTCTTTTAATTGATGAACTGCAGTAAACCACGATCACGCATTACCTATAGCTTCATAAAACAATCTTAGTTGTGATTTGTGCCTCTTGGTTATCCTTGTCCTAACCTTTTAGTGTATTCTACTGTTTCTCTGAATTTTTAAATTGCCTCGCAGACGGTACTTGTGCTATACCTAAAACATCCGCAATATAATATATGCTAAATTTATCATTATTAAACTGAACAGTTTGTGCTGCTTTGTTGCAAATTTGGGACACTAGCACTGTAGAAATTCCAAAATTCATTTGTTTAAGCCTACTTGTAAAGTTTTTACTATACAATTGCAAAACAAAATAAACCACATTCATATATTTTAACGAAGTTTCCCAATTTTTTGAAAATTGGAGATCAACTTGTGCCAATTAGAAATCGATCTATTTTGTTGTAGTGGTTAGAATGTTTGCTTTTACACCCAAGGAGGTCGTTAGATTTTTTCTCGGGCAAGGTAGCAAAACCGTACCCCCGTGTCCATATGATGGTTGGTCGATTAAAAATCTCTACTAGCGATGGAATTCTTCCGGGTTCGGCAAAATTCTAAGTATGGCCAAGATAGCTGAATCCTTATCTCGAAGCGTCAGTCGCAAACAAAAAATATTCAATAACTTTGTATTTTTAAATGTTACGCAAGCTTATATGGAAGGAAAGTGTCCCTATTTCAAATGTGGAGGACGACCTTCTATGCTGAAACAAATAGAATTTATTTTATTAAGGAAAGACGAGAAATATTTGACTACGGAAACATCTAAACAACAAGTTTAACACAATCTTAATCTTATGAACTGAAAATATTTATAATAAAATCTAAGTCAATTGCACTTGGGAAAAGATTCAAAATGATTAACATAATACATTATGCCTAATCAATGAATCCACTTCCTGTCCTATATGTAAGATATATTAATTAATGACAAGTATTGAACTGAATTTTTGAAAATAAAACCCGTAGAGTTAAATTAGTTAAACAAAAAATGAATTGTTGTTGGAAATTATCAATCAAAAATTTATACTCGTGAATTAAACTTGACGTAACACATATACCAATTAAACTACCAAATTGATTTAATTATTTATTGCTAACGAGATGGATATTTTCTTCGAAACGTCGCATTTATTTGAGCTCATTACTTCAGGAATTTCTTGTTCACTTATTGAGTTAATTTAAAGCCTCTGATAAAGTTTTAGATTTTTGGTTTTGTGCAAATAATTATTTTTATTAGAGTTTGGCATCTATTTGGAGTTGCAAAAATTGAACTACAGAATATATTAAAAGTTATACCACTAGTTAGAATTACTAAAAATTTTGTTTCGTGTAATTTACTGCAGATTGGTTTTAAAAATATTTTTGTTTTATTTAATTGATTAATTTGTTTCCCAACCATTTAATAAGAGCGCAACTTGGATCCAATTTTTGTTTCTAGGTCAGTAGGTTCTTTAATTTAATTTTCGATCTTGGAAATCATATTTTAAATTTGATTATACTTGACTTATTGGACCGCCTTTTTTGCAATTTTTGCTTCTAGGTCAGTAGGTTCTTTAATTTAATTTTCGATCTTGGAAATTATATTTTAAATTTGATTATACTTGACTTATTGAACCGCCTTTTTTGCAATTAAAATAGTTTAAATGCCTAATTATTATTCAAGTTGTATCTTTGGTTTTAAAAAGTACAACCTACAATATTATTTCGTACTTATTATATACTTACATTTACATAAAATTTGGGCTTATGTATCACCTTTCTGCATATTTGTTGAAAGTTGTTTTTTGTTACTGATTAATTATTTAAGTCTTCATTATGAAGCTTTTAGAATCACAACATTTACTATTTCCGAAATTAAGATCATCAGGCAATGTAGTCATTTACAATTTGTAGTTCGCTATATTTTTTTTTTCGCAAACTTTCACTATACCTTTATTTTCAAATCAATTTTTAGTTTTTATATTTCCCTAGTTTACTTCATAAGTTGTAAATATTTTATAAGTTTCTTTATGTGACATGTATGCCCCGATATTCCTTAAGGATCAAACTATGATAGCAATACTTCTTTAGGCCAACGCCCCCTTTAATTCATTTTCTTCGATCATGCGGTTATTAATAATCAGTATTCCTCTGTTTCTTCCCTAGAATCTTCGGACTCTTCATTTTTTCAGGATAATATTTTTATAACTTAATAATTATAATAAAATATAATTGAATAAACTTAGTTTCTCGGCAGTTCGTGTGATCTTGCGTAGCAAAACAATGTTGTATGCGTTTGTTATTAATATAAAATGAATAAAAGTAAAACGTCAAGCTGCTGTTACATTTAATTTATAGTAAATAATGTGTTCAGAGTATTCAGGGATAAGAGACTACGGCCCTTTTTACGTTGTTTTTCTATAAATTTTTTATGATAAATAAACTGCTTTGTGTACATTTTGTTTATCTCTTCTTCTTTTATCGTTTTCACAATGTAAACGAGATCGCTTCATTTTGACATCATTGCTTATATATTGATATATTTTTGACATAGTTTAACACTAGAGTTAATCCAAATGTACAACTCTACCTACAGTCAATAAGGTCTTCTGAAAAGGTAACACAAATGCTCTATTATGAATTGTGTAAGTTGTGAAATTAAGGTTCATTATTTTGGGCCACTTAATATTTATATACATTAATTTTTAAAAATATAATAAATTTGACAATTAATGTTAAAATTGTGTCTTAGCAGTAGTTTGTTTTATTATAATATCCTTCTTAGATCCACGAACGTATAGTAATGCATAAATCATACTGCCCTAACATAAAAATAAAACATCTTCAATGTATACGGCGGCCCATCAAATATCGTAAAAATATTGTCCCAGTTCAGTTTAGTGGCGAAGGCTTCTAATATAAACCCGCAATTCTTTTTTTCCATTTTACGTTGGCGTTTTAGGCCTGGGGAACTAAACGATCGATAAACGGCGACATGGTACATAAATATATACCTAAGAAGAAAATATGATGTATGGTTTCTCAGTCACAGTAATTTTCATAAAATGTCAAAAAGTCCAATGCGTTTCTACAGATGCCTTTTAAAGTATGCAGGCAACTTTGAACTTTATATGTGTTCCCTATGGGAGAATGTGCTACTATCTCTCAATAACTCCTAAGAGACATAACGACGTTAAAGTGAAGGAGCAAGATATTAAAGATTTATGTAACACTTAAATGGTAGAATGGAGTACGGTCAGATGAGTGGTAGAAATGAAGTTAATAAAAGAATAAATTCGACATGCACACATTAATGCGCCGATACGCAATAACAACAGATAGAAAAATCAATTTCCTTTGAAAATAAACAAGTTTTATATCGCACTGTACCATGCAGACTGCACAAACAATCGATCCACTCATGCAAAAATAAAATAAAAGCCAGTTTATTATTTAGGACTGTATTAAAATTTCAGTACAGATAGATATGAACAAGCAACGGCAAGCACCTGACCTAGATGTATTTTTGATTTGAAGCCTGACTAAAAACGAAACCACTCTTGCGGATAATTGAACATTTGCGAGATATTTAGTGAAATGGAAATTTGGAAGAACTTGCTTTTTTATACTTTATATTTCAAATTCATATTTCATCAAATCCAATTTATATCAAACATATTCCTTTTTGTTGCATTTATGCTGGCATTTATTTATTAAAATTTTATCAACAAAGGAAACAAGAAGTTAAAATATCCTCCCTTGAGGATACTTTGCGGTTCCGCTTTCTTTTGTACTACCGTACATATCCTTAGAGTAAATTGTAACTTACTACACTAATTGTATTCTCTAGTATTCAATTAATCCTTTTAATGATTGAATTATAAATTTAATATTATTTAAATAAAGAAACCGATGCTGAAACAAATAAACGTGATATTCTTTCTTAAAATTCAATTATTTTACTAAAATATATTTATAAAATATATAATATTTCAAATATTGACATTTTTCAAATAAATTGCTTTAACAGAAGAAGTTCTAAATAAACATAAAAGTGGCATCTATTGATTTGTACATTAAAATTTAAAATACCTCAAATCAGTTTCTAAAACACATCTTTTGACATAATAAATAAAAATCAATCTTCCAGAAGTGCGACAAGGAATAATTTAATAATCGTTCGCAACTAGATACGTGCAAAAAATAAATGTGATCTAATCGGATTAACTCATAAAAAATGTATACGAATTGTATTTTATCCTATGATACTTTACCAAATCTGATAATTTTAGAAGAAAAATGTTATTGATAGAATATAACACATCAATTCTGCATAAAAAAGTAAATAAACAAGAAGATACAGCAAAGATGCTTGGCACTAAGGAAGAATGTTCCTCCTAAGATAACCTGTTAGAAAACAAATCTAAATTTTAAAGCAAGTGTACTTGAGCAAACTACTTTCTAATGCTAAAGTTTAATATTTAAATTAATAAAGCTCCACGTGTTAAAGGATAAGTAACCTAAATTGCATTAAAGCAACACAAATAAGTGGAACGTTATCCTTACTAATTACAAAATTATTCACAGTTCAGAATACTGACTCAGGCATTTGAATAGATTATAAATAATAAACGGTGAAATGAAATGGCCATTTATAAGTATAAAGTTGAAACGTACATTTTTCAAATGTAAAACTTACATAACCAATCAAAATAGTCTGCATTCTACTTTATTACACTTCAGTCAACATGATCCAAATGCAATATTGCCCTTTCTAAAAAAATATTGAGAGCTTGAATTATTAAACTCTTCAAATGCATTTTTCACACTTCTTTCTTCGCTGAAATGTTTGCCCGCCAAAAAATGAATCCAGATGCTTGAAAAGATAATAATCGGTTGGTGAGACGTTTGGAGAGTTGGGAGGGTGAGGAAGAACTTCAATGTTCAATTCGGCAAGCTTTGTAACGGTTTGCTTTGCAATGTATGATCTAGCGCAACAGTGTCTGCAAACCAATGCTGGCTGTTGAACGCACAGTTTTTGATACATAGTGGCAATTTCCTGGCAATACTTATCAGAACGTATAGTCTCACCTTGTTTGGTAAAGGAATAAACGATACCTTTACTAGACCACCATACAGATATCACAACTTTATTGAGGTGAAGATTCAGTGTTGGATGGGTTTAGGAACCTCATTCGCATCTAATCACTGTGCAGAACTTCAGCGTTTTTCATTATAAGCCACAATCCTGTGTAAAATTCAGTCTGTATTCTGTCGCAACTGCAAAAAAGTGCAAATCTCCAAACATCTAAACTTGTCTCTCTCTTGTTCCATGAGGGGCCCTTTTTCCTTACTTGTTCAAATATCCAACGACGGTTGAATGATCAATTTCGAGTCTCGGACTGTTAACCTAGGATCTGCGTAAACCATCTTCTTCAAAACATGATCAATGATAGAAGCAAATTATTGAAGTTTATGTCCCCAGAACGAAATTTTTCAAATCAACGCCTTGTCATTCTTTCACTACAGTACCTTCATCAAATGCGATATTAATGCTACGCGTTGCCTCGGGTGCAGTATGACCAAGTTTGAACTCGTACAAACTATACGATATTCTGTAGCTTCCATCACGGTGTCAATGCAAACTTTTCTGACTAACAGTACCATACAGAAATAAGGATATGTACACTAAATCACACAGTATACTATACAAACACCGCCCTTGTATGAGAGAAAAGTAATCTATAGGGGTAGAAAAATTCAAAACACTGAATACTACCATTTCATTTGCACCAAACTAATAGCCATGGGGCGAGAAAAAAATTGTATATCAATGTTTTAATTACAAGCTTTCAACTTCGATGTATTCAACAAATTTTAAATAAATTGATGGTTTTTTCGATTTTGTAAATTGATTAGTGAACAATTAAATCTACAAAGTTTACTTTAGATCTATTACACTGGTCAACACATATTTTGCTGCCGGACTGTTTTAAGCTGTTCTTAGCTAATTTTGATGCGCTGAATCCAAAAATATCATCAGATTTTCTCTATCAGCTCGTGTTTAAAAGATATGAGCACGTATTTGTATTTACTTTAC
>JAHWXV010267765.1:0-10103 GCA_024586415.1 Phrixothrix hirtus | reverse complement strand
GCTCAATTTTTGACATTACCAGAAAATGATCCGTCCCACATTCAGAACCTCTCATCACTCGTGTGTCCTTTACCAATTCACGTAACCACTCATCATAAACAACTAGGATTCCAAGAAAATTATTGTTTAACTGGTTATTATTTTAGTTTAAATAAAACACAATTATTCTTGGAAGCATTTATTAATCAAAGTTTCTGCGCTCGACCTTCGTTCTCAACTTGCTCGCTGTGACTGATATTACGCCGCATGATCCCTTGCGCATGCGCGCATAACTTAAAGCTAACTTAACGTTCCATTATCTATGTACTTGATCTTAAACCTATATCACATGTTGTGTGTCAAAGTATAGGTGAGGCGATGTTTAAAAAACAAACTAGAATTAGTACCGCTCTATATGGTTCATTTTGAGAATTTTTCAAATTGCTCCCGTATCTGAACAAACAATATTTCTCTAACTTCTTCTTTACTTCTAAAATATATACAGAATCAATACAAAATAGAAGCATTTTTTTCATTTAAAAAATGACAACTGTAATACATTTAGAGCTATTGAAAAATGCAGCAATTGGAATATTACTAATATTTTTTAAATGAAAATAGGATTATTTTTTTATTCATATGAAATATATTTCATTATACTTTTCTATTTTAATCATTATATATCTGATGATATTGCGATTGTGAAAATGTTTCCAATTTGTTACAACTTGTTACTTATACCAAATACAGAATGTCCACGAAATAAGACTCATTGTGTTAAAAACCAAAAGCTACCATACTTTTTTATAAATTGTGAAGTGTTCTAAAAATTTGTAATTAAACTTTTGAGTTCACAATTACATGTTAATCTGGACGACTATAGTAGTTCAAAAAAAACGTAATTATTGCAATATCCGTTTTTTGCAGCTATTTATTAACGCATGCCGATTATTTATTAATAGTAGACGCTTTTTGAAACAAATTAAAATAGATTTTATAGCAAGTTTAATGCTTAATAAAGGTTACTATTTTCAATTTAAACTGTTGAGCTCAAGAAACATGTATCTTTATTACTTTTAATACGAAATTCTACATCTTTTCAGCGCGCTATTGGCATTGTAGTGCTTGAGCAACATGCAACGTGCATTTCTATGCTGCTTTGTACAGAAAAGAAGTTGTTTTCTATTTTTCTATTATTTATACCTTATACTAGCAATGTTGCTTCTGCGCAACACCCGTTTGCTTTTATAAATAGCGCTTAGTTAAATTGTTTTGGATGTAAGAAGTCCTTACTAACTTTACAGAAAGACTACTGATGCCTTGATGTAATATTTCAATAACTATTTTTGATCCTGCCAAATAAAAGGTTAAGGTTGCTATAATCTACTTATTTATTAATCCTATAATATGAAAATTAATTTATGATTTTCTTATTAAAAATTACAAGCTTTTCAATGAAGACATGCATTATCAGATAACAATAATTTTAACGCTTGCGTTTTTTATATTTGAAGAAAATTTCTGTATAAGATTTTGAGTGCAATCCATAATCAAACAGTTTCTACACGTACTTTTAAAAACTGTTAATCTATTAATTACAACTTCAGGTAAAATCACCCCCATTTTATCAAGATTTAAACAATGTAATCAGCTTCTTTTAGATGTGCAAAATTTAATACTGATGTATGTTAAAGTTCAGATAGATGTTTACAGCTATGAGGGTTGCTCTCTTAATGTTTGTTACGAACTAAATTTCGTACTTTTTATTTTTGCACATAATTGTACATTTCTTTTGGTTTTGTTACCTTTATTGCTATTCAGAAATTCTTGCTGGTCTACATTCCAAATTATTCTTTATTAAATTCATTAAATTCCTTAGGTCCTGTGCCTGTAATATTATTTTCAGGGAATATAAATTCCGTTTAGATCTAGAAAACAAACGCATTTTACATTGACGGATTTAATTTTGTATGATCCCATGCAAATTTACGTTATAAACTATTTAACTTCATTTTTGCAGACAAAGACAGCGTTGTCACGCTCATAATATGTTAAATGCTATACATTGAATTTTTCTAGCGCAGACGTGGATTGAAAGCAACGCATTCTGGTGATTACCATTTTTTGGTAAAATGAAGAAAGTGTGACGTTTCACTAGTTTAATCTATGTCTATTTAATGGCAGGTCCTGGATTTAATAAATTTACTTTGTAGAATAATGTTACGCATTGCTGTGCTACGTTAACTCGTTTAATAATTTTTGGAAAGCCCATCTTAACTTAGTTGGATTTTTGATTGTTAATATCGATTCCAAGGTAGGTGATATTCATGGATTTAACTTGTTAGTACTTTCCTTCTTTTAGATGGTTTTTTTTTGAGGAAGGCGCTCATGGTTTCATCTGCTTATAGCTTTCAGCCTGTAAAGTTAATTACGTTCCTTATAATTTTTTTGTAAGACGTTCATATGATTCCGTATCAGGGATGTTCCCACGAATTTGGTAATTTTCCAACGGCAAAAAAATAGAGGCATCAGTAGCTGCCTGACAGACAGATAAGTGAAATTTTTTTATCTGTGTCCCGTTAAGTTTAGTTTACGCAGAATAGTAAATGAAAGTTTAAATTTGCATATAACTGATTTCATTACGATAAAACTATATAGAGTGTTAATAAATTTAAATGAATTGGATGTACTTGTCGTTCGTTTACTAAATTATAAATATTCATTCATAACTAAATATCATTTAATGAATTTTATAAGTAAAAAACACTAACACCCGTTTGAGATTTTTTTATGATTACTTGTAAGGTGAACTACATTAAATTTTTTCATTAACAGAAACATTTTATTTTTATCTCGAGTGAATGACATGAGCGAAGTCCGCTATTTCAGGACCATCTCTAAACGGAGGAAGGGTTTATTTGCTCTATGAATGAGTTTAGTTTGGACAACTGATATGAAAAGTTTTCTAATTTCTATGTCAATTAGGAACTTAAATAATTATTGGCATTGACGAAAAAATTTTAACATGTTGGGCCAAACTAGGAAGCCATGTTATTATGCCAATTGAGCAACATATCTTGCGAGTTTAATCCGAGTAATAGCGAGAGAAAATATTACGGAGTTTGAAGATATACGTTTTTAAATTAATCAACTTGTGAAAAAATCATGAAATTCAATAACGATCAATTTCGAGCAGTAATTTTCTACAATTTTAAGCGAGGATTAAGTCGACAAGAGTATTTTGAAGAGATGAAAAGCATATTTAGTTTTGGGTCATGTTCATTAGGTACTGTAAACCTCTTAAAAAACGAATTTCGTTTTTATCGTGAATTTCTAAAGCATGAATATCGCGAAGGTTGCCCGAAAATTGCTGTAACTGAGGATAACAACAAGCTTGTGCAAGGTATAGAAAGACCGTCATGTTACGATTCTGACGAAGTAAGGAACCCTGCCAATTCGAGTGAAAGCAATTAATGCTATTATGCACAATCATCTACATGTTTTTAAGCTTTGTGCTCGTTGTATACCGCACAATGTATCAGTCGCTCAAAAGGCAGGCCGTGTGAATTGGAGCAAAACCATACCCAAACGCTTTTCCCAAGGGGTTATCTAGTCTAGTATACAATATTATGACAGGCCATGAAAATTGGATATATTCGTATGATCCCGAGAACAGCAAAAACTATTCGTTTGGATGTTCCAAAATGAGACATCTTCAACAAAAGTTAGAATTACTGGATAAATTGCAACCGTAGCAATCTACGATCGACGTACTGTGAAATTCGAATGGTTTACTACTTTTTTAGTCCTTAATTCTTTAAAAATCCGTGAAAGCCGATCGAAAAGGAGGCTCATACTAGCGCTATAATATCGGTATATTTAAGCGAGAAAAATGCTGAATTGATGAGTTATCGGGCACATAGTCCCAATCTATCATCCAAGGATTTCTTTTTATTCCCAAAAGTTAAGAATAAGTTGGGAGGAATGCGTTTTACTTCGGCCGATGAAGCTGTCGTTGCTTTTAAAAACGAGGTAAACAACCTAGCTTCAGAGATATACACAAAATATTTTGAAAACTGGTTCTTACATATGCGAAAGTGTATTGATACAATGAAGAATATTTTGAAAAATTATAATAAATTTTTTATAAATCTAAAGTGTGTTTCACCCTATACGGCTTAATATTAAGCGGCTAGCCGTCATCTTATTTATGTAATTATGAAGTAAAACGATTTTACCTAAGATAAAATTTTGATACAAGGTCTTATCCTTATAACTAGTTAATCAATATTAAATTTATAGGAAGAGCAATAAATGTAAGTACAAGATTTTAAAAATAGCATGTTCTAATTTTACACGAATAACCTTAAACAGTTAACGTCGCTCCTTATAGAAAAACATAGTGAATATTCTATGTAAAGTAATGTAACATAAAATAAACTTATCAAGGTTTTTGTCTTTTAATTACAACTTACAATTGAATGTGGTCATTACACGACAGCTTTTGTGTTCCATTTTTACGCACAAATGTGTAAAATCGTTTTTTGACTTAGATTAAATTCTTTTACAGATTGCATCCTGTAAATCTGTATTGAACAGTGATTCGCATTTACTAGACATCCTGTACATGCTTCAATTAACCTCATCTTAAGTGCAATACCATGTTGTGTACCTTTTTTAAAATCTTAAAAGATTTTTTTTGATTTATACGATATCTCAGTGTAAATTAAAGTTTTGTAGTTATTTAAAAATACAATTATTTAAAAGTTAAAAAATAAAAAATGTGTTTTCTTCGATTTCAAGTTTTGCGCAGAGTTTTGCGAGAGCAAGATGATATTATCAATACCTATATAGTTATTTCACAAATTCATTAAGAAGAAAAGATTGCCTAAAGGATCAAATGAAGTCGATAATGGTGCTACTTTTTTTTTCCACAATTTAATCAATGCGTTTACACTGGCATACATGACTAAAGTTTACACCCTATATGCTAAACATATACCACTGACAATAACTTTCATAGCATGCCTAAGGGTCAGATTAATGCAATTTAACTTAGGGTGTTCTCATTGTACTGCATTAAGCACGTGATTATTTTATTAAATAGTTAATCCAGACTTCTATTAGTGTCTAAATAACTATAAGCTTTTAAAATACGCTAATATACAGTTTCATGGACCAAAATAAGCTTTTTTAACTCTGCCATTCAATAAATTTCTAGTTTCTTCTGAATATCGCAATTACTCATATACATAAATTAACTTGAATATTGTATATAGTTTATATTACAATAAAAGAAATCTGTCAAAGAAGAGTAAAACTGTGGAAAGAATAGATTTCGGTTAACTTTCACATCAAATGGTTAAAGTACGGTTCGTTTTTACAGAGTAACATAACTGCATTTTGAATATATATGTACATACGTAAATAAAGCTTTCACATTTAAAGAAAATTAGGATCCCTTAGGTTCCTATAGACTTCAATTATATCTACTAAAAAACTTATAAATGTATGATATAAATTAGGTACATAGTTTTAACTAAATTATAGAAATATTCCATTATGTTCCATAAATCAGCAAAGACACTCTTATTTTCACAGCACTAAAACGCCATTTGTTTTATTTTTATTTGGTACCAAACATACGTTTTGTAGATTTATAAAATTAGTCCATTTACCGTATATTAAATGTTCTTGTATATAGCCGAATATTAACATTAGAAAGGACATAAAATGCCTAAAAATGTTTAACCCCTGCGAAGTATTTTAGAAACTAAAAAAGTTTTTTACCTACAGAAATTTATTTAAAAACAAAAATGAAATTTACATTTGCTTATATAATATTTGTACAATTTATAGCTACAGTGAAACCTGATACGTCGATACTTGAGGTTCCAGTTAAATCCGTTCAACGTATATAGGTATTCAACAGAGGTACACAGCATTAATCTAAGCGGTTGGGTATTACATTATGATATTTGTTTACAAGGTATACACCTCATTTAATAGCTATAATAATTCTAATATTATATTACACCTTTGTGATAAATCGACATCTTACTTCAAGGTATTATTCAAGCATCTTTGCTAGAAGGTAGAAGTACACGAGCCTAAAAGAAAGGACAAACAGGATTTCAATTTTCAAAAGTAAATTAACTCAGAGTATTTTCTAATGGTTATGACAATAATTGCTTTATCATCTTATTAAATACATTTGTTCAATTCAAAGGACATGTACAAAAATTAGTGCTTAAGATAAATAGTATACATAGCAAGATCGTATATACTATATAGGATGGTTCTGAATTACCTACTTAATATAGAATTTACGGATGTACGAATGTATTCAACTCTTGCAGGTTGATTCTAATATACGTAAATTAAAGCTGAATAAATGAAAGTATTCAAATTTACACGTATTATTATATTTATTATTGCGCTAGTCAAATTTAATTATCATGCCTATCCTTATCTACAAAACCGTATTTATCTTTAAGTAACTATGTTTAAAGGGGTTTGAATCTCTCATTGTTGTTTTAGACATGCTATGAGATCTCCGTGAAAGAGGCTGTGCAATAGTATTAGCAATATATTTACACAGAGAAAATTAATTTTATAAAATCTACTTAATTTTCACGACAACTAATGTGTATTCAGGTCTTAAAATTTAAGGATGATCTATATTTTGATCGGCCTTAAGCTGTTTTAAGCAGTGAAAATGTCCCATACAGTTGGCTATACTGACCTATTTTGCAGATATAGATCTGATTCGAAATACTTCTTTTTAAACCAAACAAATATTTATTTTTCTATCGATGCTCATATCTTATATCAAAAGCGTGAACTACCCCTAAGAAGAATTTAAACTGCCTTTAGTGCTGTTTAATACAAATGAATCTCTCTAAAAACAGCATATGTTGTAAAGAAGGTAAACAAGATATGGTGTGAGACGACACACAACTTTCTCTTACAAACATAGATATACAAATATGCAAATATTCACAAATAATAATATTATTTACGTTTATTTTGGGAACAAGTTACTGGACACGCAAATCCTGCTTAACTTCAGAGATTTTCTCTGATAACTCGCTTTAACACATTATTTTAAGGAAACCTCTAAGTTCATGTAAAAGGATGTCAAAGACATAAGAACCGTAGTAAATTTCAAAAAAGTTGTTACAAACGTTTTCAAGAAAATCGCAAAAAATTCTCAAGAATAAGGTGGTATTTTCCAGTCATTATATTTTAACTAAATTCTTGTTGTCTCATGTACAGAAGATATAAAACATAAACATAGCTTTTGATTTTCATATAATGATTACTTTCTGAGATAATGTTGTTCACAACTAATACACCAAGTACTTCTGGTTACTCAATTTTCAAAAATTTATTAGAGAAGCTCCTTGCTTAATAAAAAACTAAATTAAGTAGCTAAGAAATGTACTAAGTTTAAAAAAAATCGTTAAAGCTGATTTTAAGAGAACCATGAAAATGAAGAGTTCGGAAAATATCTTTGACCAAATTTTTGATTTTGCATACAAGGGCGATTATAACCCCAAATGCAAATTTTCATTTAGCTAGAGCTTTTATTATATTCAGGGTTAGCAGTGAAAGTACTTCTGGTTATTTGATTTACAGAAAATTTTCTGGGTAACCGCCTAGATTATATGAAAGGGTCTCAAATGCTTAGTAAATGCAATAAATTTGAAGAAAATCGTTATTTCCGATTTCGAGAGAATCTATAAAAACGCAAAATTCGGAAAATATCTAAAAATGGCAGAAATAAGGTGGTACGTTTAACCAAATTCTTGATTTAGCACACTAAAGTGTTTGTGACTTTAAATACCAATTTTCATTTAGCTAAGGTTTTTAGTTTCAGAGTTATTTTATTCAGACTTAACGGCGAAAGTACTTCCGGTTACTCTGCTTACCCAAAATTTTATGAAAAACCACCTAGATTATGCAAAAGGGCATTGAATTTCTAAGAAATCCGGTAAATTTTAAAAAATCATTAGAACCGATTTCGAAAAAATCTGGAAAAACCAAAAATAACAGAGTAAAGTGGCACTTCCGATTTTCCAACTTCAGTAAAATAATTGCGGTCGCGTGCGACGATGGATATAAATTAAAATATAAAATTATGTGTTTCTAGGACTTTTGGTTTTTGAGTTATCGTGTTCGCAAGCACTCACACACTCACGCGCACGCGCATGTGCACGAGCGTGCGCACAGACGCGCACGGGAGCGCGCACGCACGCGCACGAGCGAGCGCGTAAACACGCGAGCACGCACGCACGCACGTACGCCACGCAAGTACGTACACACGCACGCACGCATGCACCACGCACGCACGCACGCACGCACGCACACAAGCACGCAACCACACGCGCTATAATAATATATAGATTCTTACGTAATTATACCTTGCTTAATAATGTCTTTAACGTATCAAAAAATATATCACAATCTTCACAAATAATATTAAATTCCCTACATATCATATGAATTGAATAGTACAAAGGCGTTAGTGTTTTTCGAAAAAAATGCAGGTAGTTATTTAAAAAGTGTATTTAATGTATTAAGCATGACTTCTGAGAGACAAAATCGTTTACCTCAAAATGAAAACATAATAAGCAATGTTTAGTAAGTAATACAAAATAGCTAGTATCACACCTGCAACGTACATTTAAAGGAATTGGAATACTGACGAGTAATAATAAAATCAAAAATACAAAAGTAAAAATACATGAAAGAGCTACTTGAGGGAGTTGAAATCACATGTAGGAAAATACAGCAAACTTCAGTAATTTTGAAAAAAGTGAGAGGCAGCCACTTCAAAAAATGTTTATGTCTTTATAATATATCTTGTACTTGTACACTTAGTGTATTTCTATAATTCTATATTTGACTTATTAATCTAATATATCATTATCATTCTTTTAAATATTAGGTTGGAAACGTGTTACTAGCTATTCCTTATTTCTTGTTATGGATTACATATTGCTCCTCTATTATGAAGCGCTGAAATAAGTATACATTTTGCTTTCAAATATTGATTTAAACAAAAAGGTCCTTTTAATATAAAAATGTCCAAACACTATTAAAACATTGTACAATGAAGAAGGATACAAGATGAAACATTCTTGTGAGGTTCCCATGATCTTGATAACTAAAAAACCTGGCGTGGAACAACACACCACTTTCTTTTACATGTCCATAAATGATTACATTATTGTTTACGTTTATTTTGGAAATGATGATTGTAACGGTCACCCATCCAAGTTACCAGACACGCGAAACGCTGCTTAACTCCGGCGATTTTCTCTGATAACTAGCTTCAACGCTTATTTTCAGAGAAACAGTTAAGTTCAAGTAAAAGGATATCAAAGACATAATGATGATAGTAAGTTTTAAAAAGTTGTTGAAGAAGTTTTCGAGAAAATTTGCGAAAAACTTAAAAATCGCAAGAACAAAGTGGCACTTCCAGTTATTAGATTTTAACTAAATTCTAGATGTCTCATGTTCAGAAGATACACAATTTAAATATATTTTTTGTATAATGTTTAGTTTTAGAGATATGTTATTCACAATTAATACTTCAAGCACTTCCGGTAACTGGATTTTCGAAAATTTTTAGAGAAAAAACGGAATGAATCAGCTAAATACACGAAGCATTAAAGAAATTGTTACAACGGATTTCAAGAAAATCGCTAAACACGAAATTTCGAAAAATAACTAAAATGCTTCTGGTTGCTAGATTTTAACCGAATTCTTGTTTAGCATGCTAAGGTAATTTCAATGGGAAAAATAAATTTTCATTTCGTTAGGATTTTTAGTTTCATAGTTGTTTTATTAAGAGTTAAGTGTAAAGGCACTTCTGGTTACTAGTTTTAGAGAAATATTTTGAATAACGGTCTAGATTCTAGGAAAGGGCAAGAAATTTCTAAGAAATGTAAATTTAAGAAAATCGTTATAGTTGATTTCGACAAAATCGCGAAAAGCGAAGAATAAGGTAAATATCTAAAAAATATCTGGTGTGAGACAACACACGACTTTCTCTTACACATTTTAAATTTAATTTGAATTTATTGACGTTAGTGACTTTCCTATACACCTAAATT
>JAHWXV010267703.1:0-18154 GCA_024586415.1 Phrixothrix hirtus | reverse complement strand
GTGTGTGTGTGTGTGTGTGTGTGTACGTGTGTGTGTGTGTATGTGTGTGTACATAGTTATCAAAATATCTCGAAAACCAAACGTCGTATAAAGGTGAAATTTTACACATAAGTTTATTCCCGCCTTATCACTTTTCTATAACAATTTCGTTAAAATTCAATGACCGCAAGTTTCACTTTATTCTTGTGATTTTTAGTTTTTTGCAATTTTTTCGAAAACTGCTTTAACGATTTTTTTTAAACTCGCCACGTTTCTAGCGCCTATATTTCTATATTATGTGAACTAATTGGTTTCTCTGAAAAAACTCGTTGAAGTAAGTTATTGAAAAAAATCTCTATAGTTAAGCAACGTCTTGTCTGGCGAGTAACTTAGATGGGTGACCGTTCCAATTAGCGTCCTCAAAATAAAAAAATAAATTAATATTTTAATGATTTATGAGCATTACTTACATACTTAATTACTTTTTATTTAAATCTATAAATTTGTTTTACTTTAAATGAGCTCAAAATTTAATTATAAAGCTCTTAGTATACGTATAAAGGAAATTATGAATGGACGAATCATTTATGCTTTTTAATTAATTTTAAAGTTTACAATTTAGGTATATAGGAAAGTCACTAACGTCAATAAATTCAAATTAAATTTAAAATGTGTAAGAGAAAGACGTGTGTTGTCTCACACCAGATTTTTTGATGTGTTTCCTAACCATACTTTTAATATGGATATCTTCCAATTCCAACTGTTGTCGAACGATCCAACTATTTGTATATTTAATCCAAGGATCTTCTCACAGCAATAAATAAGTATAATTAATTCCAAAATCTTCTTACTAATAATTAAGTTTCATCCATTCTTAGATTAAATCCAAACCAATAACAAACTCTTCAAGATAATAAAAAACAAACCAACACAAGTCTATTAATTTTCCAACGATTGCTAATTCGAAACTTCCTTTGGATAAAATGAATTTTACGATATACAATAATGAAGTAACGATAAGTACTGTAACGGTTTCGATTTAGCTTAGTGTAATTTTTGGTAAAGTACGCATAGGTAGATTTAAATGAAATGGGGATCATATTTATTTGGAGTTATTACGGGTTAAGCCAAATCGACGTGACGCTAATGAAGAGCACGTCGTTTATTTTTAATTTTTGGGACAAAATTTACGGTATCGTTAATTACTCATTTTTTTTGGAAATAATTTTTCAATTTACGCTCATGTATATTTAGTAATTTAATCGAAACGAGATTCAACGAATTCATTAATTCTAGTTTTATTTCGAAGATTCTATTGTGAAAGCACTTTTTATCTACAGCAAGTTGTTTCTTTCCATTAGTACTTTGTATGTAGTTAGAGAATTTGCTCTCTAAATCATTAATAATTAAGAGTGATTCTTCTGGAAGTTTCACACCTTCCTAATGTGTCAGCTAGGCGTTGTTTTGCAGAAAGTTTTACTTTTGAACGCATATTTGGAGTCAGAGGCCTTAATTATCTAATGCTTTATAATAAACTTAAATTAAATTTATACCAGTCTCTGTAAACATTTTTTGTATTGTACGCTAATGTGACGGTAAACCTGAATGATTTTCGGGGTAAGCTGACTTACGGATACTTGAAAATTTGATTCTCAATTGATGTATTCTTCTATCTAGTTTTTCTCTTTTTGTTTCCCCTGTTCACTTATGGAATTCAAGATTCGAATAAGATCGCATTCCCTTTGATCAGGAATGTGATATAAGAAGATTGACTATCCTTCATCAGTTAACCCTAGTAGATGGGATTAGAGAGTACGGGTCCTTCCTCTCCTTTTCAGAGGCATGGCCCAACTTAACACACAGGGGCGTTGTCTAACCTAACCCGAAAGGGTTAACCTAACCTAACCTCCTCCCCTCCAAATATGCGTAATCTAACCTAACCCCACACACGTGGGCGCCATTTTGTTTTCTCGCCATTTTGGGGCGTGGTTTCATCGCCCACGTGAACAAAACTTAACAACCATTTTACTTCCCTGGGGCATGGTCTCATAATCCACGTGAACAACATCTAACAACCATTTTGTGTTCGACCATTTTAGGCCATTTTATTTAATCAATTATTTAGTTAATTAATAATATCCCGAAGCGATATTTTGTTAATTATAATTTGCTGAATCAAATTTATATGTGAATATTTAATTTCCCCGTACACGCATTAATATCCCGAAAGTATATTTCTTATAACTATATTTTGCTTAATCAAATTTATACGTGAATATTTAATTTTTCTGTGCGCGCATTAATATCCCGAAGGGATATTTTTCTTAATTATATTATGCTTAATCAAATTTATATGTCAATATAAGGGATATTTTTGATAATTATACTTATATAATTCAAATTTATACGTATATTTTATTTAAATTCCCCTTTACGCGTGTAGACACTATTTTTTTCAAAAATGTAATGCATTTATTATCCCGCAGAACTCTTCCGTCTTTTATTATTCTTATAAAACCAATTAAATACGAAGATTAATCATTCATTCATTTTATTGCCTGAGACATTTTAAAAATAATTCCCGATCGGATATTATTTGATAGTCATATTTATATTTATATACGAAGATTTAGTTATTCATTCAATTTATTTTAAATTGATAAATCAGATATTTTTGAAGAATAGTCAGGCATAAATTTTATCTTTAAGATGTACTTCATGTGAAGCAAATCAGGCCGTGAAGTTTATGACTTAAATGGTTAAAAGGGCTTGTATACTTCCTACCTTTTTTTGACGCCAAGGTTACAACTTCTATCGCAAATATTTGAAAATAAAAATTTTAACTCAACTCAACTATTCGACCGTGAATTTATGACAATACAAAAAAGGCTTTTAAATGTATTTCGATACATTTCTAGCATACCTAATTGAAATTTTTTCAAACCTTCGAATGCAATTTACCAAACTAGACATAGCTTTTAGCTGTGGCGACGCATTTATTATGAAAGCATGTCTAATGTAAAGGTAACTTTAAACCATTATATCAAAAAAGCTGTAAAAGCTTTTAACTTTCAAAATCATTAATATTAAAATTACACTTTCTAACTTTCTGCGTGTTGAAATGAGCATAAACGATTAGTTGCATATAGTTCGGAGGTAGCTGTATGCTTTGTCATGCGGCAGCATTCATTTCAGTTGCTCATACATTTTCAAAGTGAATGCATCTTTCCAGTTATTACAATTTTTCGAAGTGTGTTTGCTTCATTTAAAACAATATTTTTCACAATTATAAAAACTTAAGCTTTTTTCATCACAATTTATAGACATTATAAATTTTATAGCAGTTAAATATACTTTATTTATTTAAAATATTTTTGGTTACTATTGCCCATTTTTTCAAAGTTTCCATTATTAGAATACTAAAATCTTCAACTTCATTTATTAAAACATGTAAGTATATTTTTTAATTTGATCCCTTAAATTCAACATAAACATTACGAATTTATTGCGTTTTAATATTCTAGTGATTAAAAATAACTTTTGTTACATTTTTCCAAGTGCACGCACTTTCCATCATATACTTCAAGTGCTGAAATTTATCAACAGTTATAAAATGTAAGCATTTCCTATTAAAATTTATAAACATTCTGATTTTTAATACTTTAAATATTGTCTATCTATTTAAAATATTTTTGTTGCAGTTACGCATTTTTTCAAAGTTCCTGCAGTGTCCATTATTAGAATACTTCAAGTACTAAAATCTTCACCTCTTTTATAAAAAAATGTAAATATGTTTTTTAATTAGCTTCCTTAAGTTCAACATAAATATTTGGGAATTTTGCCACATTTAAATATTCTAGGCATTAAAATAAATTTTTTGTTATAGCTGAAACAATGTTCGCATATGTTAAGTGTACAAAGACATTCAGCGGAAATGACAATTTAAAGCGTCATTTAAAATCATGCGTGAGTAGTGCAACCGCCATGTATATTATGCAATGAAAAATTCACGCACGCGGATAATTTACAAAGGAATTTCGCGATACAGCATGGATCATCGCAAGTGTGTGAAGGGTGCGGTGATAGTTTTGTTAGTGGAGCGGATTTTGATGCATATCTACACAATCATCGATGCATCAAGGGTGAGACATATTCACCTGCGAAGAAGGCAAGATTGACAATTACAGATCAATCAACATCGAAAATGCCGGAATGTAAAACTTCTGGTGAGCTCTTCACATCTTTATTAAAGTATTCGGGGAACTTAAGAACGCAAAAACATTTATCGGCAATCGCAAAACCGTATAATCATAATATATTAGAATTAGAAACTAGTTTCAAATATAGAACCACTACTTAGCGAATTAATGGTAGCCGAATTAATATTGATGAGTATTTAGCCTCCATTAAACCTACTATAATTAATGTAATAGATTCGGTATCATAATCGCATGAAAGTGGTACTAAATCCAATATAGAACTGTTCGGGTACTATATTTCCGAAAAAACGCCTATCGGTAATTTAAAAGCGTTCAGTACCAAATACACCGTGGTAACTCAATCATTACATGATCTACCATTTTTATATAACGAATTATGTTTCAGCATTAAAACTAAGAGCGATGAATTTCAACACAAAGGTAGCGGATGAACATTAAAAGCTATTGCTCACATCGAAATAAATATTAATAAATATACACCTATTAGGGGGTCGTCTGACATTGTTTTATCAAAGCAGATTCAATTACAGTAGGCATGCGTAAATGTGCAAAACTTAGATAATACGTGTTTCGCGTGAGCAGTAGCATCCGCATTACACCCCATCGATCACAGTTATCCAGAACGAACATCATCTTGTCCCCACTACTCAGAAATGTTTAACGCAACTGGTATAGAATTTCCAATGAAATTGAAAGATATTGCTAAATTCGAAATTAACAATAACATAAGCGTAAATGTATACAACTTCGAATTTAATTCTGAAAGTAAAAACTATGATACCGCCGGACCATTACATTACACGAAATCTGTGCAACAAACACATGTAAATTTATTATACATTGAGGATGGAATCAATGGACACTATGTATCGATTAAAAACATGTCACGTATTATCAGAGCGCAAATTGCAAACCATAATGGTGAAAAATTTTTATGTGATGGAATTCTTACATTTTTCTGGAAAGAATCCGCGTTAACGGCTCATAAAGTTCACGACTGTAATAAAATCTACGCGATTACGCTGCCACGTTAACTAGCTCAGAAGCAAAGCGGTAGAGTAAGGGGGGTAGGGTGTAGATTCTGATGGAAAGAAGTTGTCAATGGAATACTCTTCTCGGTTTGTATCTTCTGGTTCAGATTAAGCCGAAGTTTTTCCTAAGATAAAAATAAGAAAAGCAAAGAATGAGTAGGGCACCAGTCGTTCACTTAAGCAGCTGCAAGTAACACCTGAATGACAAAATGTTCATCTAAAATAAACTTAATCGTAGCACTTGTTCAGCATCCGGAACTGTAGTCTCAAGAAATACTAAAGACAAGTAATTTAACGCAAAGGAAAGTTTTGCGAAAGCACAACAAGTCAAATTCAACAAATAAATAGGTATTTATTCAAACACCTAACCAACCAGTTATAGTGTACACAAATTGCATAACATCATATATATACAAAAAAAATAATATAAGTAATAAGGGTAGTTTTATATCCTGGTTAGGAACGCATTTGACAATCAAAAAGGATAAGTGAATTGCTGTTTATAGATCAAAGCTAACCTAGTATTATAACATCTTAATCATAGAGTTGGTAAAGGACATATTTTACAATCTAAAAGCATAAATGAACTGCTTTTTATAGATCAAAGCTAACCTAATATTATATGGCAAGACCTCGCATCTAACAAGTATTCTACAACGTTACTCCAAAGTTCAATAACTTTATTATAGCGGGAAAGTTACATAGAACCATACGTTTCTTCAAGTAAAACGAATAGGCAAAATATGTTAACAAAAAAATATTGAGAGGTAAAAAAACTTTAATTACTTGCTTAATAACAGTCGAGAATAATAACGTCAATTAGTTACAGGTAAAATTTAACAAACAAAATAAGAAGGAATGAACGCGAATCTAAATTCTGGTAAGTATACGCTAACTAATTTTGCAGTAAGTTGCTGAAAAAAAAACATCTAATGTAAAAAGCCCTAATTAATGTCAATTAATCAATTAATATCCTATCTCTCTAGAAACATATTCATACTGTGTGTAGGTATCAAGCATACCCTGTATATAGAAAATTAATTTAATTCAAATATTTCTTTAGATTAGTTATCAACGTAGTTTTTTTCATCATGTAGTTATTGCGAGGCTATTAATTATTGTTTATGTAAAACTGAATTATATGCGAAGAGCGAAGCAAAGGTGATGCAATTATTTTACATTTTTAGCGTGTTTAATCTAAAAGTCAACAAGTAACTCCAGCTACATAATGTGAAATTTATATTAAATTTTAAACTATAAGAACTAAACGAATTTACAGACGCTTATCGCGTACGACACGTGTTAACCAGAGGGATTCGAAGTTACCGAGCAAGTTGAAAACGTTGTTCAAATAATATACTAGAAACGAGTAAACTAAGATTTTTGTGCACGACCTTAGGTTATCCATGCTCCAGTATCCGTTACGTTCATAATGAATTAACGGGCAGCCAGTAAGAACATCTTCTATTAAGCACGTAATTACCCTCGGTAGATAACTCATGGTATTTTAGTGGTCAGAATCGGAGAAAATAATCCCTACCAATCAAGTTAAAAAGAGCAGACTAAAGCGAATTAATTACCATATATAAAAAGCTTAATTAGTTCTTACCGTTGTATCAAAATGAACAACGCCTTTTTTTTAAATACAGCAATAAAAAATAAACAACTATTCACATTGTATGTTTATATGTTAGCAAAGCGAAAGCACAAGTGTTCCTTCAAGGCAATCCACACCAGAAAATTTAACAAAAAAACGTAAGATAAGGAATTGCATTCTATCGAACTCGGAGTTTTAAAATGATTTTTATATTTACGAACTCCGCCAACAGACAGGACACTTACTGGATAATTAAATTATATCCAACGAATCTTCTAAATTATATATATATATTAATTAGAAACAACTGTAATTTCTGAAGCACCAATACAACCAAAAGAATTATTTATTAAATTAAGTACATTTAAATACACCCAGAAACGAATTTTTAACTTTTAAATATCCAAACTTCTATACACATTCAACCTAAAGGGAATTATATGTAAATATGTACAGAGCGTACTCGAACGAACACACATAAATCAGAAACCAATATTTACAAGTCAGGGTGAGACCGTGACAATGTCTTCAAAAGATCTAAAGACGGATAAAAACGGTGATTCAGTCCCCTGAAATATTTTATAATTCAACTCATACGTAAAGAAAATGAGGGTTCCATTTGTTGTATACGCCGATTTTGATTCACTTCAACTACCAATTAACACAACCGCTCCCAATCCGCATAATGGTTATACAAATACATCCCATATTCACATCCCATATAGTTTCGATTATTACATGAAGTGTTCATATGACGATTCATTAAGTAAATATGGAACGTATACGGGGAGAGATTGTACCAAAGTCGTCATGGATAGGCTATTGGTAGATATTAAACGAATATATGATAATCATTTAAAAATAGTACAACCAATGCAACAACTAAATATGCAGGAACAACATACACACAACACAGCTGAAATTTCTCATATTTGCGAAAAGATGTTGATTTCGACGGATAAAGTAGCAGACCATGATCACCTAACATTAAATTTGGAAGGCACAGCACATTCTAAATGTAATACAAATTATAACATTCAAAAAATGATGCCCATATTTTTTCATAATATGTCAAACTATGACTATCATTTATTTATAACGGAATTTGGATGCGATAATGAGCAAATAGATATTATTCCGGAAACTAAGGAGAAATATATCTCATTCACGAAGTCGTTAATGGTTGATAGTTATACAGATAAAAATAATAAGTGTAATAATATTTCCATGTAATTACGTTTTTTAGATTCCTTCAGGTTCATGAGCTCTTCCTTAGATAAACTGTCTAGAAACTTGAAAGATGAGCAATTATACGAAATTGACAAGTTCATGCCTAGAATCGAGGAGTTTAATTTAACAAGAAGGGAAAGCATTTCTCCATATCAATTCATGGATTCATTTGAATGTCTAAACGAACTTGCTCTGCCACCTAAGCAAAAATTCTATAATTCCTTAAATAATGAGGACATTACCGATACGGATTTTCAACATGCACAAACGTACGGAATGCGTTTTATTGTGAAAATTTAGGTGCATATTCCAATTTATATATCAAAATTGAGGTGTTACTGTTATGCGATACATTCGAAGAATTTAGAAATCTCTACCTCAACACATATAAACCCTATCCGGCCCAATATTTTACGATAGTAGGACATAGCAAACAATAAATATATGAAGGATCACAACCAGAATCAGCCTTCATCATATTTAGCATGCTGGGATCAAAAAAATTTATATGGAATGGTAAATATCACAGATTTTGCCATATGGTGGATTTTCTTGCGTAATTGAAACCGATTTTTCAAATTTCAACGTTTTCAATATTGCTGATAATTCGCCTGAGGCATATTTGAAAGTAGACATCAATTATCCCACCTACCTTCATTACAATCACAATGATCTCCCCTTCCTCCCAGAAAATATGAAGCCCCTTAAGTTACGGTTGAAAAATAAATAACTCTTCTCGAATCTGTACAATAAGGAAAAGTATATCGTTCATTATAAGAATATCAAGTAAACAAGGAAAAGTATATCATTCATTATAAGAATATCAAGTAAGCATGGTCTTGAAGTTACAAAGATTCATCACATATTGAAATTTAAACAATCCTTTTGGTTAAAACAATATATTGATTTGAATACAAATTTACGACAGCGCGCTACGAATGCCTTTGAAAAAGATCTTTTCAAATTAATGAATATTAGCATTTATCGTATGACGATGGAGAACGGTGACAAACGCGTTGACGTTAAACTGATAAATCACTGGGAGGATAACGGTAAAAGACTCCGTGCGGTAAGTTTTATAGCGAAAGCGAGCAGGACCAGCGTCTCCATATTCACTGAAAATTTAGTTTACAATTGAAAAGATTGAAATAGACATACAACAAACTAATTTGTGCCGGTTTCGCAGAGTTGGAATTATCTAAGTACCTAACGTATGACTTATATTGTGATTAGATTAAACCGATTTCTAAGGGTCATGCGACACTGTGTTATACTGATACGGACAACTTTATATTACTTAGCGAAGCTGATGATTTATATAAGGACATGCATGCCAATGTTGACCGATTTGATACTAGTAATTTTAAGCCTGATAATAAATATAATATCCCTCAACTAAATAAAGCCGTAGTAGGTTTAATGAAGGATGAAGCCGCCGGTAAAATTCTTCATGAAATGCTGCGCTTCGCTCTAAGTTATATGCATACTCCCCATATGATGATTACATTGAATGGATAAAAAAGGCAAAGGTAGTAAAAAAGTGCGTAGTTAAACACGATATAAGTGGCGATGACTATAAAACATGTTTAGATGCTAGTGACTCTTTATTTTTAAAACAAAACCTTTTCAGAACATATAAACATTAAATTTGTACCATTAGCCAGTGTAAAACTGCATTAAACGGAAATGGCAATAAGCGGTTTATATGTTCTGATGTATATAACACATTAGATAATTGATGAATAAAGAGATTACTTTTAATTTATATAGATAGTAATCACATAAAACTTTGTAAATATTATTTTAATTCTACATTTTTGAAATTAACTTATTTTGTAAATTTCTCCCGTATTTGTAAATATTATTTAATTTTATCTTCTAGGTAATAGTTTAGAATATTTTGTAAATTTAATATCAATAGTCATTAATTTTAATTTTTATAAACAGTAATCACATATAATTTTAAAAATATTTCAACCTTTTTGAGAATAGTTTAGATTATTTTGTAAATTCCCTTCAGTATTTGTAAATATTTCTTAATTTTACCTTTTTGAAATTAATTGGAGTATTTTGTAAATTGAATAACGATATTTGATAATTTTGAATGTAGCTCAAAGCGCTCCTTATGCGATTTTATTATTTATTATAATGCTTTTCACTTTATAAATATATATGCATACATATGATAAAAAATACGTGAATAATTAAATAAAACACAATTATTTCTCCTCAACTTTTACTTTATTTATTTAAAAAGTAGTTGATACAGTGTTATAAATATATGAAAATGCAAAAATAAGTTTGAAATATATAAATATGATATAAGTATATATGTGTAGGTGTGTGATATTATAGTGTATTATGCAACAGTTAGCAAATGTATGATAGTAAGTATTTTATTTTAATTATTTCAAATGAAAATATTTTCCACTCGTTCCCATATTGAATTTTTAAAGCCTAACCATTTCACAAAAACAGTATTATTTTAAGAGTGATTTCTTAAGATCTTTTTCAGCAAGCAAGGATGGGTATATTTGGCCTTTTATAGCTCAAACTCGTAAAAACTGCCAAGAATTGGTGCATTCTGCACAAAGTCCTTCTCATAAATACCTTTATGTTTACTTATTCGAACTACATCTATAACTTTAAATCGGTATCTCATAGTAATTACTTCAATTTCAGTGGCATAAACGTGATCGAAATTAGTGTTAGATGCTATACTTGCTTTCGATTATTGTATGCATCGACTGTTTCAGGTAAAATATCAATCCATCTAAAATTATAGTTTAAATGAAATTTCATATATAGTTCGCACTTTATTATGCAAATAACTCGTTCTGCCATTGCGGCTTTAACCATATTATACGTTGAATAATGATTAATTCCGAATGATTTCATTAGTGTTTGAAATTTTTGATTTGTAAAACTCTTTAAGTTTATTTGTTTGTGGACGTTTAGGTTTCCACTTATCGCCATTTTCAGTAAGAATAGATTTCGTCTCCTCGGTTACTTCGCGAGGATCTTTACTTTTTAAGTTACGCGTCCACAAAAACTTGGAAAATGTACTTAAATTCATCATTCTTCTTGTAATAAGGTATGAATTCAGCTATGTCCGCCTGCCAAAGATCATCAAACCCCTTTACGCTGCGCCTCCTAGGGAAATTTTTTCTAACTGGTGTATGTAACTCCTTCATAATCTGCTGCTTATACATGATTATTTGCAAATGGCGTCGTCTTGCTCATTATGTATCGATGCGGGTGTTGATACGACTGTTAACTTGTTTAATGGTATGGATGGAGAATTAAGTTTCATAATATGCTGTAGAGTTGCGTCATCGCTTCTTATGATTTCAAATTTATATATGTTTGAAGTTCAGTAAATTCATTAAAGTGTTTTTTTACTTTTGTTATTATTTCATCTATATATTGAGTGTTAGCTGCGCGGCAGGCTGCAATATGATTTGAAACTTTAGCTTTTAAATCGTTAAGTTTAGCTAAAGAATCAGACTATACGATTTTCTAATCCTCTAAAAATTTTTTTAGATTCCACTCTAAAATTATACATTTCTTTTTGTAGCGCTTCCGTCAAATGAATGATCGTAACAAAATCCCTGTCTTTACAGGTTTATCAACATTAGTTAAAGTTTTGTTTTGAATATCAAAATTCCCATCATTGGTTAACTTGAAGCCTATACCCGGTTCACCCTTTATTGCGATATTTGAATTTCCACCTTCGCCATTTGTATAACGACCAAACTTATCAATATTCATGATGGAAATTGCCGTTTTTTCCAGAATTAAGTAATTTATATGTTTTTTTAGAAAACTGTCATTTTCAGGCATTTCTATGTATCCTGCTTCCGTTTGTTCTTCTACAATTGCGATAATTTCCAGCTCTCCTTTCAGCACATAATATGTGTTATTCTGCTATTAATTCGTGAACGTTGTTCCAGAATTTATATTTAATGTTTCGATTATTAACCTGTTTGAAAAGCATATCGCCGCCCTTTTTCTTACTTAACTTCATAGGTTTTGGTTTAGTAGGTATTCGCTTGCCATACGTTCCAAATCTTGTTTGCAGAACACCTGAAATATTATTGCTTGAATCTTCGGTACCGCTATCATCTTCGCTTACTGGTTGAGTCAATGATGTGTTTTGGGGCGGTTGCGGTTGTAGATTTAACTAACGTCTAATTTTAGAGATGGACTTTATAGCCTGAGAAAGTACTTGTTTAGGAGCTGAGTCATATCTTTGAGTATCTCGTACTGCGGTTTCAGCATCTCGTACAGCATTAGCGACGTGATCACATGATAGATTCGAAGTGGATGACATTGGAGGAATAAAAGGCGAAGTAGATTGAGTTGGAAGAGCGGAATACGAAAATAATGTTTTAGAAGTTGAATGATATCTTGGAGGAGGTAGGTAGAACTAGTGATTGCGGTTGCTCTTGGCCTTGAACAGGAACTTGATCACCATTACTTTCACCGGAAAATTTGAATAATATGTTTGTTAAAGGTTTAATTATCCGTTTATAAGTTTCTCCAATCATCTTCTCAGCAATCATTTTGTTTTGTAGTAAGGTATTGTATTTGCATTTGACAGCAGCTCGCACTTGAATTAATCGTTGCTTTTCGCGTTTGTCCTCCTCGGCAATAAATTGTAGCATGCTTTGTCCGCGTTCACCATCCACTTAAACATTCGGATCGTAATTAACTAATTATTCTAAGTCTACGCATATATATTGATCAAAACCTTTTCTATAACGGCCATCATTCAAATAGAAATCTTTGTGAATCGAAATTAATCCTTATTCATTTTTCCAATAATTTGAGCATATTTTGGGGAATGTTTGGAATGGCAAATCAGTACCCACATGGTCTTCATATACATGTTTTATATTTAAATTATCCAGCTTAAACAAAGCTAATAAGTTACCAGTATCTCTCACCAAATGCTTTGGTGTGGCGGCATATGTCTGTGTTACATAAAAGAAATCAATATATTTATGCCGCCCCATACTGAAGTATGTTTTAATGTTATTATGCTTGTCACATGTGACATTATCAAAGACAAAATTAGAGTTTTGTCTCGCTTCCCAAGGCAGCATTATCGTTTCGTTGTCACTGAAGGTAAAATATCCCATTCCTTTAATCGGTTTCAATACTTCCTCCAGGAAGGGATATTTTGGTTGATATAGGGATTTTGAGAAGACATAAACATTTTCAAAGTTCAAAGTGTTTTCATTAATTAATTTTGACTTTAATTGGTTCGCTTTCCCCGTGTTAGAGGGGCCTAAAATGTGCGCGCGGATTGTATCACTTAGCAAGTTAGCATGTTTCCTCACTATATCCTTATAAGTATCCATATCAAAATTTGTTATTGGTAAAGTATGCTTTTGTTTAATAATTTTCATTTTATTTTATTATTTTAGAGACTTACTATCCACTTCCACATCGGATAAGAGAAACACAGTAAATGACCTAATGTTATTGCAAACACTAAAATAGTTTTAATATTACATGTGATGGCATAATCCCATATGAAATCAATGATATTGCTACAAGTAAATCTTAACTACAATGTAATTGTAACTAACCTAAGGTATCACATTATACTATCAAAACTATCTACAGCATTATTACTTTAACTTTATTAGTTATCGAACTATATTGAACAATACTACTGCCATCAATAATGAGATAAAATGCCATCTCACTCGCTTGAAATTCTCTATTCGAATCTATTTCCAACTTGACATCTATTGGCGAATTTTTCAATCCCTCGCTTTGTTTGGAACAATCCAATGCGAAAATTGGATAATGCTTAAATTGTTTATAACTGATATCCGCTTTGTTTATTTCTCGATCATAATAATTATGTTGAAACTTTGGATAAGTGATATATGCTTGAGAGTAACCATTGTTAGTAATGTTGAATCTCATATTCTCATACGGATACTTTTCAGAATTTAGATGAAGAGTTAGATTGGAGAGATTCAGATTCTTAAATATACAAATATCTATTCTTTTATTTCCGCGTTGATTTTTTTGGAAGCCAATTAAGAGTCAGTGCGGTATTTGTAATCCAATTGATGTCTTTATGGGCCAAATGTCAGCTCTGGTCTGTTGCAATGCTGGTAATTCGTATAACTCCCATTGTCGGAGTGCCATCGTAATGACAGAATTTGGATTCATCTTCTTATATAAATTAAGTTTAGCTTGCTCACTCAATGTTATATGAGCTACCTACCAGCATATGTTTGTCAAAATTATTATGCAATTCCTGACTCATTTTGATGATTGATTTTTTATACATCACTGCAAACCCGAAAATATGTTTAACGGTACGCATGCAACAATTTTTTTCTCCAAGTTATTCACAATATGCTCTGCCTGTATAATTTGTGTATTATTATCATCTCCATCGTTAACCATCCAAGCGGCTAGCGCTAAAGTATCGCTTTCTCGGTTTGAATAAGATGCATGTCCGTTTATCGTTGATGCTGTTCCTGGCAATCTACACATATCAACTTTTTGTTCAGGAATTTCATAACGAATTTCTTCAAACGTGAAAGATTGTTTTTTAAATTGAATTAGGGTGCAGCTTGATTCGCCCCAGCAGCAGGCGTATCACATATAGTGGAAGCTTCTATGTAATTAATTCTTTTCTTTGAAATTGAATTTGTATTTCACAAGATAGTCCAAATGTTCTGGATCCAAGTGATAAGTATGTATGTGCTTCATATTTTGTGATGGAGTCATCAGAAATGGCAACGTCTTATATGTTAAATTGCGTAGTCATATTGTCGTGGCACTATCTTTATATTCCTGGTTAACGTTTTTTAACCTCTCTACCAAGAGATTGTAGAAAACTTATTTCAGACAAGGTTAATTTTTCTTCTGTTGATTTATCTTTAGGTTCTATACCACCTAATGCTAAATGTGATGACGCAGTTGTTGACGATGCAGCAGCAACAGTAACTGAAGTTGTTGCTTCTTCGAAGGATAGAAAGCAATTTAGAAAAATGCTTCGGTTAACATTATTATTGCTAAACCCCTTCTTCAATTCCAATCGAACAGAAAATCTTTCATTGCCAAAATCTATATCTTCACCGTGTTGATCCACGAGATTTATTGTGATGTTATTATAAGGTTGGTGTTTACTTTCAAAAATATATGATTTGTGGGAACTTTATTCAATCTAAACCCAGGAGCTACTGATATATCTCTCACTCAGCGTCTTAACTGCTTTAACGTTTCTATATAATCCCGTTATTATATTACAATTCAGGTGAATATTTGTATGTTTTAGAATTTGCAGATACAAATCAGAGCAATATTCTGGATTTGATTTGAGGACTTTATTGCTGAACCCCAGCATACGACCGATGTATTTAAACTGTTTGAAATCGATTGCATGTTTGATTTTTGTGACACATTGAAGGGTGTTATTATTGGTTGTTAATTGAAAAATATCTCTGATATTAAACATGGATAAAGTTAAGTTATTTTTGCTACTAGAATTGAGATAAGCGTTTAATAACTACATTTTGCAAGTATGTATTAATCCCATCAATTTCATATGCACCTTGTGGAATTGAAGTCTCCTCAATTTTTTTGTATCACTATCTATATAATGTAACTTACCATTGTTGGTAGTAATATTTCTAATAGAATTGCAAGTAGAAACCAACTAAAGCCAAAACATATTTATATCTCGCATCTAATTCGACTGGAGGATAAAAATCATAACTATCCGTGCTGCATGAGCCCTCAAAACTGAACGTATTCGACATGATAACTAAAGGTTTTGTTAAGATACCAGCTCATTATATAAATATTTTAGATATAAATTTCCGCAGATAAATGTGTTGCACTTTTGCATTCTTCTATAGTTGTAATAAATATCGCACCCTCGGGAATATATAATAACTTTCTTAGAAAATGTTTCTGCCAGTCCTCTTATAGTAAACTCAATGCGTTCTTACATTTTGTTTTATCTAGGTTTATGATGCCCACCGCATTAACTCTTACTCTTTTGGGTAAACCATCACGCATGAAAACCTCACGAAAATTCAGTACATGTTTTGCATATTTCCACACTTCAAAGTCTGTTAGTGGTTTATGAGGCAAATGTAGTAGTTTATGATATATTTGCCAGCCGCAAGTATAATGACTACCTGTTTTGTATGGCTTCAAAAAAAAATCCGGTTCTTGCTTCCCTATAGCGATGGCTTCCGTAGTTCTATTGTGACAACTGGTTTCTGATTGAAGTTGTTTTCGCTGTATTTGAATCCTTTGTAATTACGGCAGCACCGCCGCTTAACGCTCCTGGTGTGGATAAGTCAGCAAACAGTGGTATTAACGGGAAAACACCTCCTGTTTTGTCTAGAGGTATTATGTTGAGCATTTTAACTTTTTTCTTCCACCTGCAGCATGAATTGTTAAACGAGTCGCTGACAATGCACGATTTACTATATTCGAAACAATTCCGCCTCCGAATACATTTTCATCTCTTTTACTGCCGACTTTTATAATTATTAAAATATCAGTATTAAACTTTATCACGCGATGACTTTTTCTTCGTCCTTGTCTCTTATTGGATTTTGATAGGACCATACCAGTAATCATGCTATACGGATTCTGGAGCTGAAGTGATGCCATCAAAACTTATTGCCACGGATCTGGTATCAAAATTAGGTTCCGCGAAGTGAGGGTAGTAGGCTATCTTGTGGCGGTTGGCATTTTGCTATTGGGAAATCTTGTGGGTGGGGCTAGTCGGCAATCTTGTGGACGGCGGTCATTTTGGGAGTGGGGAAAGTCGGCCATTCTGAAAGCGATAGGAGTAGCCATCTTGTGGAAGGAGTCAGCCATTTTGGTAGGTGGGCGGCGGCCATTTTATGGATCCGCCATTTTGCGTGGGGGTGGAAGGATCGGGCCATTTTGGGAGTGGGGGATTCGGTCACTTTGGGGAGTGGCGGCGCATGCGCAGGATTGAAAAATTCGATTTTAGCGGAATTAACATATACATCTTTTTGTAGTAAAGGAGAAATACAATTACTTATTAGAGAATCGGCCATTTTAGGGCGTGGCGGCACACGCGCAGAAATGAAAAAATCGGAGTTAATGTGAATAATATGTGCATCTTTTGTAGTAAAGGTGTCCTAGCCTCTTATTGCAAAATTAGCATGGGAGAAATAACTCTACGCTGGTAAAGTTCTAAAAAAATTTTGTTTTGGAATTTGAGTTACAACAATATTATATATGGTTAATTGAAGTTCAACTAACTCGTACAAATGTATGTTATAATCTACTTGGCTAGCTACTATTCGCCTATCTATATACTTATATCTCTACATTTCACAGGAAACTTACTTTATACAATTCTGCTATTTCTACAGACATAATTTGCGAAAGCATTTTCTTATCGGCCCCAACAGGAAATGAGTCAGATTTATATATAATTGGCATGAAAAAAGCCGATATCCTCATTTTCTTACCAGGCAATGTATTGAGTTTATCATGCGAAGCATTTTCTTATCTGCCAGGAAGTGGGTCAGATTTATACTTAGCCGATGATCTTATCTCTTATCGCAGTAGTTGGAAATGTATTGAGATTAGCATGCCAACTATTTTCTTATCAGACAGAAAGTGGGTCAGATTTATATTATTATTTTATCAAGTTTACACGTTCTATTTGCGCAAGTGTTATTTATATATATATATATATATATGTATGTATAAGTTATGTGACAGTTAAAGTGTAGAATAGACAATATATTATCTATGTTTACTAAGCACCTCTTATGTTATAAATAGAGATGTTAATTCAATTTAAGTTTAGATCAGAATATACTTGCAGTTTAGATTAGCCGTACTTGCAATTCATAAGTTATAGTTATATTGTAAAGTTTAGTAAATAAATTATATTTTTAATAGTTTTATAAAGTTAAAACTTAACTGACGCAGTCGGTAGGATCCAAAAAAGTATCCCAAATGAAAGAATCTACGGCCTACTAAATACGAGTGAATTAATTATATTTTTTAGAAGCAAGATTTAAGAAGAAAGAAATCGTTGGAAGTCCAGACCCTTGAAC
>JAHWXV010267640.1:0-15896 GCA_024586415.1 Phrixothrix hirtus | reverse complement strand
TATTAGTATTTATACTGTACCAAAATTCATCAAAATTAGACAAGCCGTTTAAAAGATATAACAAAAAAAAATAATTTTAACATTTTTTAAGACCTCATGGTTCGAAACGGAAGCATTTGCGGACATCACTTTATAATTAAAAAATGCTTGTTTACTTGAGTTTTATTTACTTTGTCATTTTTTCGCATTTATTCTGGCGGACCCTGTATATATAAATTCGCGGGGTTATTTCTTAGGCTATTTTAAGATTTTTTTGCCCTAGCATGCTTTTCGGAAGTGCGCTTTGTGTCAAAGGTATAGAACTATAAAGGGTTTTTGAAGAACATAAAATTTTATTAATAAGATATTACGTCCAAAGATTCTTAATCCACAAATATAGCTGAAAATAACTATCACCATCTAGGTTACATGCAAGCAATCTTCTGTTAATGGTTTGCCAAGCTCTTTGAAAAATATCATGGTTGTTATTATGACATTACATCAATCAATGATTCGATTTCATAAATCTTCTTCATTTTCCATTAGAGTAGTGTGCTCTATTGTATTTAAATGCCCCATATTCAAGGCATCTAGGTATAGAGATCGAGCAAGTCTTACCCAGGCATCACCTGAACTAGTCTGGCGGACCCCATATTTTGCGTCTAAAAACTCACAAGCAACCACAGTAAAATGTGTTGGCGCACCATCGTGCAGAAACATTCACAAAAACAACTGACAAATCTGAATAACAAACATTTTACCAACACCTTCGTCAGCGACTGCTGACAAACCACGATAAAATAAAACCACTCTATACAAACATTTACAGCAATAGATCCCACAAAAGCGTATGCCAGGATAGAACTCTCCATTAAACATAGCAGTCTAGAAGAATAGACAAACTTGAACACCGCTTTGAGACACCTGGTTAGGACAAAACACGAAAACGGCAGAAAGATTTAATTTCAAGTACCTGGAGCAGTTGAATGGATTCAATTGAGATGCGTACATTTACCAAGGAACACCATAGAATTACAAGACCTTCTGAAAACCGTCTTCAGCAGAAGAGGGAAAGTACTGGACTTGCAATCTTTATACACGGACTACGTAACAACATACGGAAGAATCATCTTTGACCCACAAAAAAAAATGGCCTAACAGCCACATCCTAACTAGACACCCATGATAAGGCTTTTAAAACATAACTGTCGACGTAGTGCGACGGTTATGCATGAGCCGCGCAAGATTTCGGAGGATTCCGGGGTGGACATCATACTAGTTCAGGAGCCATATACGACCAGGCATAGAAAGCTTCCAGGCATGCCAATATCAAGATTAAAAATTACAAAAGGCGAATGGCCAATGGCGACAATAGTAATTTTTAATCAAAACATTACGGCAACTGTAGTTGGGACATCTTAGCGATTCCCATTGCATTTGCAAAGAAGCCGAATCGGACTCGGGAAACTGGATATTGGATTGTGCCTATTTTCGGTTCTCTGATAATATAAAAGATAACCTCCAAAGAATTCAAAATATTGGGCAGACATACATGGAAGGTGTGTCATATATGCGATGGACGCTAACGCTAAACCTCATATGTAGGACACCGATAAGACTGACTATAAGGGTGAGAAACTAATGGAACTAATTCATGAACTTCAGTTGCAAGTCCCGAATGAACCCAATAGCCCACCGAAATACCATGGGGACAACCATACAAAGACAAATATAGACGTGAAACTTTGCACGTTACAAGCATACGATAAAGTAACACATTGGAAAGTGCATGACAACGAAACATTATTACTTTAAATTTGACAAAAAATCCAATTCGAGACACTATTACAGACAAACATAAAATTTACATTTATAAAAAAGCAAATTGGACGCTACTCCAAAATACATACAAACCACGACAAATTATATAGTGAAACCAAGACATAAATATACAAGTGAAATTAATAATAGACTCCATCATAGACGCAATGACTTTAGACATCCCCAAATTCTTCCAGAAGTTTAGAACGAAGACCGCGTTCTGGAATGAACATCTCGCAATTAAGGAGAGCTCGAAAGAGCTATCAATAATGCTTAGCTCTGGATGTTAAGACAGCATCACTTAACGAGTACAGGCGAATTAAAAACCTGTACATCAACGAAGTGTATGACACTTAAATTAAAAGTTGGATAAACCTCGCAAGAAAGGAGTTAGAGATAAATCCACGGGGCTGGCCATACAAGATGGCAGTCGAAAAACTTCATCAAGCCGCTGAGATCACCAGCTTGGAGAAAGGGGATACGACATATACTAATACATGGAAAGATGCAATTACGTACTTATTACACAATCTACTATCTGATGACGACTTAAACACGGGCAATGATTTTCAAAGAACCATACAGTCAAAGTCATATTCTTCGACGCCTAACCAGAATATATTAAAACATTTGCAGAACTACAAGACACCATAAACGAACTGACAAGCAACAAAGTACCAGGCCCAGATGGAATTAAAAACGAAACCATAAAAGCTTTACAAGGTCCATAACCGCCGAACTTGTTAGTCCTCTACAACATATGCCTTTTTCAAGGTAAGATACCCAGGGCATGGAAATAAGATAATGTAACCATACTCAAGAAGGGAACTAGCAAATACCAACAGAACACCAAATCATACCAACCGACCTGTCTGCTTAACACATTAGGTAAGCTACAGGAGAAACTTATATGTAAGACAATTAAAGAACACAGAACAGACTATTGCTGCAGTGAAAGTCAATATGGCTTTTGCAAAGGCAGATGGGTGTAAGATGCCATTCAAAGACTGTTACATACAATCTCGCAAAGCCACGCCAAATACAAAACACTCATATGCATAGACATCTGCGGAGCATTCGATAACCTATGGTGGCCGGCCTTAATCCAAGTCCTGCAAAAGATAAACATTCCGCACGATTTAATAAAAAGCGCCATCTCCTACTGCCAGGATAGATATGCAACTTACAAGGGAAAACAATCAGATAACTAAGAGACTCACAAAGGGGTGTCCTCAAGGATCCGTTAGTGAGCCACTTTTTTGGGACATCGTCTTGGATGACCTTTCTTCTAGAAGCCAAATCTCGAAAAGAACTTTAAATAAAAACTAACGCTACACTTGAAAAGATTCAGAATTGGTGCTTGGAGATTAAATTAGAAACATCGCCCGAAAAATTAACTTACACCCCGGCGAGAGGGAACGTGTAGAGGGATCCAGTCATCAAGCTAGATAATCAAAACATCTCCCGAGCCAAAAGCACCAAATTCCTAGGAGTCATAATAGAGGAAAAAGGCAATTTCAAAGAACACATCCATAAAATTTGCGAGAAAGTTACCAGAGCAATTCAGAAAATAGCTCGAATAGCACAGAAAGATTTCAATATCCCTCTGTACAGTGTTAAACTATACCTCAACAACGTCCATATGGATATATTATCATACGTTGCCAGTACTTGAAATAAAAGACTTAAAATTGACTCAATACATAAGAAAATACTATCTACCCAAAGGGGAGGAATTCTTAGGATAACTGGAGTCTTCGTTGCATTGGTGATCCTTGGAGTTCTTCCGGCACATTTACAACTTAATATAGCAGCCCCAAGATACTGGCTTAAAAAAGGCGCAATAGAAAAAATCGCTGAGATACTGAACCAGGAAGTGGAAAGAAAGTCTGACATCACAAATAAAATTCTAAATCAGTGGCAAACAGAGTGGAATGAATCAACCAAAGGACGCAGGACCTACTCTCTAATCCCAGATGTCAGATTCTCAGATTGTAACAGATGGTGCAATCCGAGTAAAGGGTTAATACACTTTCTGACAGGACATGATGCCTACCCTTCATACTTATACAAAGTTAATGGACGGGACTCCACTACCTGCTTATGCGGGATAGAAGGCACACCGGAACATGTACTACTCAACTGTGACGTTACTAACGACCAATTAAACTGTTACAGAGTCCAACTACAAGACAAAATAACAATACAAATTCTACAAAATGAACATGACTTCCATATACTAAGCAAACTGGCATATAAGACTTCTATCCTGGCAAAGGACCTATACCCTCGTTAAAACCTAGAAATCATACATATACAAAGAAAAGACTTTTTGGTCTTAAACAAACTTACTATTTCTGTTACTTTACAATTGCATTTTTTTAATGTTTTCTTTTATTAATTTAACGCATTGACTCGACGTAAATTAACAAATCAATATTTACTTATTCGGGCCACACGTATCTTATAAACATTAACTTGCAATAGTTGTGGCTCAGACGATTAACAAAATCATTAATTGCAAAACATTACACAAACACAATTACATACTCTACAATTAAACAGCTAAAATATTATCAAAATTATACTACATAACATACATTAAAATACAAACACACGCATTTCCAATCTCGTGACAACATAATATGACACCAAAAGAAATACATTACAATAAAACGCATAAATAATTTCTTAACAAATTTCGAAAACCTTGACAAATATATATCGACAACTAGATACTAATTAACAATACGATGAAGCAAATTTAAACATTCAACAAATTTTTATTTAAACTAGCACACATCTACTTTTAACATAAACATTATTACAAAATACAAATGAAGTACATTGACAAGTGGCACATTCAGACCTGACGTCATACATATCACCATAAAACATAAGATGCCACACCCAAGTGGAAGACATCATCAACATCCAATAACATTAAATTTTATAACAATCGAAAACCAGCAATCTCGTCCAGCTACTTTCATAAAGCAGTGAAATTAGTTCCTATTCTAATTTTACCTGTACTTAAATCTAAAGTGAAACCTTAACTACTAAAATCCCTAGTGAAAGTTAAACCTTAAAATACATTGTTCACTTCATTTTATCTAACGTTTTCCTTAGTTTGGGCGATTCCAGAGATGGGAACAGCAGGTATACCAATACTCTTATGAATACTGAAGAAGCTGTCACCGGAGAACTCTTAGTAATATATTTAGTTTTAAACTTTAATAAAAAACTCTTCTTCAAAAATTTACTTTAAATAGCAATTAGGAACATTATTTTATTTTATAATCAACAACAAAAATCGCAAGGAAAATCATAGATAGCGAACATCGGGACTAGCGAATTAATAAATTAGGAAGCCAACATATCTTATTCATTAGAAATTAGTTCTAATATAGGCAACTACTAAACTCCACGGCTTATCCGGGAAGGCGGTGGTAACACAATTAAAAAATATGTAAATTCATTAGGTAATAAGAAATACGGCTCGTTATATATTGTTAGGAAACGAGTCATTTGAAAATAAATGAAATTTGAATTTGAATTTGTGCATATACCACAGTACATTTCCCGTTGCCAATGCTACACCCTCTAGAAATCCAAGTAGTGATTACTCCAAAAAATTTCACTGTACTTCGCCGGTAACTCATGTTGCTAGAAGTACCGCTCCAATTAACCAGTCGCCCACAATTCCAACCCAAATGTTTCATGGCGCTAGATGTTGAAAACGATCTTCAAGTACGGCACGTGAGTTTTAATCTGCCAATATATAATTATTATGGAAGTTCCTAATTGCATTTGAGAAGAAATTTGCTTCACCGGTAAAAACAAATCAGCGCCCGTAGTTGAGGAATATGAATCAATGTATGCAGAATCCATTGACAAAATGCAAGGCGTTGAGGAAAATTAGCACAAATAAGTACCTGAACGACCTGAATATGATATAGATACACACTCCCATTACTTATATTCAATGCATTTGCTATTATTCTCGTAGAAGTACTTGCACTTTTCTCTACTATGTTCAACGCATTTTCTTCCAATTCTACATTTGGGCTTTCTGATCCTCCATTTCATTTAAGTGCGCCTACTTCATGAAGACGTTGACGGATACTTTGGAAAGATTTTCTATCCGGAATTTGACGAGTGGGAAATCGTCTAACTTCTAACAAATTCCTCCTATTGGTAGATCCATACATAAGATTTATATTAGTCATTTAGGCAATTGTATAGTGATTCATATTAGAGATAGATTACCAAAGCAAATAACTATATCAAACAAAAAGGCAAACAAAGATACGCTATGCAATCCATTTGAGAACTCAATTATTGAAAATAACAAATAACTGTGGAAACGTAATCGACAAAGTATGAAACGAAATTAATGTACTCTAAGTACGTATTATTATTTTCGAAAAATCATTTAACGCCCTTTATCTTCTAAATAAAACGCCCCACCGCAAATCATCTGAAGACAAAAATCTTAAAATAAGTTAAGCAATAATACCCTGAATTTTTAAGGCATGTTTAGTATTGTACTTTTTTCAAAATACCTGTATCGCCCTTTATCTTCGAAACAAAGCGTCCTTCTGAAAATTACCCAAGGACAAGAAATCTTAATATAACCTACAAAATAATTCCCCCTCCGAATTTTTACTCCTTGCGTAGTTCTCGCCCTCTATATACGTTTGCTTGCTGTGCCGTTAAAAATGTAGAACTGTAGTCTGTGGGTTTTCTCGGCAGCTTACAACTTGCTGCAATAAAAAGCTACTGCTAGCGGCGCATGCGTACTTAACCTATACTACGTCAACATTAAACATCACTTCATTCGCCCACGCATAGGAAATAAGGTAATAAGGATTTCCTGCTACGATAAGATACGAACGAATGGAATTATTCGTAACGGAAATGCGATTCATCGCATTCTAGTAGTTCTGCAACTGTATATAAACTCCTTGTTTTTACAAATACAGTTAGTTCGAGATCTTCACGTTTCGTTGAGCTTCGTGCCGAAGCTACCGCATCCAGGTCGTGCCACGTTCTGCACGCTGCCTGCGAGTGCCTTCTCTATATTCAACTTCCAAGTACGCACGCCGTTATTATTTATTCTTAGAACACCAAATCGAATTCAAACAATCTCAAGCGTTTTATTTCAACAAATTACGAAGTGCTATCGAGTCCAACCGACGCCGACAACATCTTGGCTGGCCCTCCCGTGGGGCATCTGGAAGAATCGACACCGTGGACGGTGCCGCATACCCACAACCACATTCGATCGACCTGTAGCCTCCCATTCGTTCTAGTAGAGGAACAAAATGCTTCCAGTGGCGCCCAAGAACGAAACAAGAAGCAAGAAAAACGGAGTTCCTCGAAGGCAACAGCCTATCGCTACTTCAGGAAGAAAATAAATTTTTGGAATCAACAACCAGCACCGATCGATTTTGTGACATAGCACTCGACCGATTGAAACAGCAATTCAACAATTATCAACTTCGATCGAGGAGAAGCAAGCAAGAATTCCACCAACGGTACCAAAATTCTCCGGAGAAGACGCCTAAATTCCTTAGGCATTTTTCATCAAATACGAGAACTATATGAAAAATAGGCGCCCCCGCACGAAGATTGGCGCTTCCATCTATCAAGGTCATTGACAGGAAAATCCCAGAAATACTTCCACAAAATAGAAGCCATTCCCATGGATTGGGAATTTCTAAAGTTCAGATTTATCGCTAAATTCGACTATACAACCAGATTGGCCGAATTTTCGTCGAAATTATATGGTACTCAATAGAGTGTAAAGAATCTACGGAAGCTTTCCTAATGAATAAATAGGCCCTGTTTAAACGACTGAGGCCGGATGTTCAAGAACACGAAATGCTGTCTACGATCGTACACCCATTAAGACCTGAACTACGAGTTCACCTTCTACGACATCCGCCGAAATCCATGGTCGAGCTCCTCGACGAAGCTATCACCGTCTAGGGTGCCTGAACAACGGTGAAACTGCCAACCGCAAGAAATGCCGTCAAGGCCAGTGACAACATTCGAATCCAACCGCTTCCACGTTGCCGCCTATGCAACTGTGGCAGCAATCACTTGCTCCAAGATTGCCCAAACAACATTCTGACCAACCAAGGAAACGCCATGGCGTCGGGTCCCATTAACCCTGGCCGTAAAGACCACGTCAGCGAAGGCCGCTACCTTACCTCGCGTCAACCTGGAAATACCAGGACAGCGCTACCGGGCCTTGCTCGACACCCTTATACGGAAAACGTCACGTCCGTCCACCTAGCCACAACTGATGCTATGTCTAACATAGGTGGCCAAGCTACGCTACAGATTACTATTGGAGGCATAACTCAGTCAATTAACGTCCTACTAGTAAAGGATCTCCGTGAAGAAGTCGTTCTTAGTTAATCTTGGCACCGAGAAAATCAAGCAGTAACCGATTTCCGCCGTCATTGCCTGCACTTCGGAACCGCCATAGGATAACGGTCTTCTGGGTAGCGCGCGAACCTGAAAAAGGGCGTCAGCAAAAGTCAGCGAAGATGGAGCCCGACCTGCCAGAGCAATCGAAACATCAATATCGAAGTTTGATAGAGAAGTTTCCCGATGTTTTTAACGAGGACAGTCCCGTTAAGACTACCCTAACCACAAAACATTGCATCCAATTGCGAATGGACGCTTCATTTTGACAACATTGAAGTATTCACCGAATAATATCATAGAAGTAATTATAGATTGATTTGTTTATCTTCTTCCAAAATTTTCTGTCAAAATTGTATTGAAATTGACGTTTTCGTGGCTTTATATCCGAAAACCATGTTTTAGAAATTCGATTGCTAGCGCGCATGTGCGTGTGTGCGCGTGCGTCCAAGCGGGTACTTATAAGTGTGCGTGTACATGTGGTTGTACTTGTTATTGTGCTTGTGCGTGTGCACAGGTGTGTGCGCCTGTGCGTGGCTGTAGGTATGGGCATGTGTGTGTGTGCGTTGGTGCGTGTGTGCATGCTCGTGCACACGAGCGTGCGGATACGTGCAAGTGGGTGAGAACGTGGGCGTGCGTGTATCTGTGTACCTGTAAACAGAATACCTCGAAAACAAAATATCGTAGGTAATCAAAATTTTATATTGAGATTTGTAGTCATCCGGACACGCAACTGCAACAATTTTTTGACAGAAATTGCCTGCTTACTCATGTCATTTTTTCCTTTCTCGTGATTTCCCCGAGATCGTATCTAAGGATTTCTTTAAGCTTATTAAATTTCTTATTTATTTAATGGCCCTTCATATAGTCTACATGGTTTCTCAGAAAATGTTGCGTAAATCGAGTGGTGGGAAGTACTTTCACTAACTAGATACACAATAAGTATGAAATTAAAAGGCATACCTAAATGAACCTTCCACTTCAGGTCATCACTACCTTTGTACGCAACACTGATAATTTGATTAAAACCGAATCGCCGGAGGTACCACTTAATTTATATCAGTTTTATATATTTTCCGAATTTTTAGTTGCTTTGCAATTTTATTGAACTCTGTACTAATAATTTTTTTTAACCGAACACATTTCTTACCCTACTTAATTTTGTTTAACACGACTAAGTGGTTTTTCAAGTAGATTTTCGTAAATAGAGTAACTGACAGTAGTTAGAACTGTTAATTTTCAACAACAAATCTCAAAAACTAAACATCTTGAAACAATGAATTGTTTTTAAGTTTGCTACCATCGTGACATACGACGTCTAGAATTTAGTTAATATCGAATGACCGGAAGTACCACTTCATTCTTGAGAATTTTAAGTACTTTGCAATATTTTTGAAAGAGACCATAATAATATTTTTAAAACGTATTACGGTTATTATGTCTTCCGTTTTTTCTTACATGAATAATTTGGCGTTTCTTAAAAAATGTGCAGAAGCGAGTTATGGGAGAAAATTTTCACTATTAAGCAATATTAAGTTAAGCTTGTTCCGTAAGGCGGATGAGTAACCATTGCAACTATCATTTTAAAAATACATATAAATTAATATTTTAATGATCTGTCTACGTTATTTTTTGTCTATTTTGCTTAAATTGATAAATTATTTACGTTCTTACATTAAGATTGAGGTACAAAGTTTTAGCCTATATCTATGGGAAAATAATTAAGATCAGTAACTTTAAATTGAATTTAAAATACATAAGAGAAAGTAGTATTTTGTTATACACCAGGATTTTAATTATAACAATCATACTAGAAAGACTTTATTTATAGTAGTATCGTTAATATTTTACTTAGTATTTTTTTTAATAAACGATTTTCTAATCATAAACTTTTATTTGTTTGCTTCTTAAATAACATAGACTTAGATAAAGATAAATATCTTTAGACATAACAAAAAGAAAAGGTTTTATGTTTATTTGTAGTAATTATGTCAATGGACGGTTTGGAGCATTGTATTAAAATAATAGTTCGATTGGCTAAATAAATCATTTGTATCAACTCAACTTTGACGCGCACCAAAACAGAGGCTAGAATAACTTCACTGAATGAGCTTTCGAGTTAGAGCTTAATTGTCGATTAAGTATTTAATTTGGATTTTATGGAACCCACCCCAAATGTTATAGATTTTAATAGTATCTCTAGCCATTAATTTTATGTCGAGAGTAACATGAGCTCCTGTTATTTTATTATTCACAAAATTTATTTAGTATAAGCTGCTATTGATATTGTATTGTGTGAAAACTAACTCAGTTATTACATATGAAATTTCCTTGACAGTTATAAAATTACCAAATTAAAAGGTTATGAAGAGGAGTTTAGGCATAATTCTTAGCGTATTGTATTTGGTGCGAAAATTACTTAATTTACGCGTAAAATTATAATAGTACATTTGGGTCCATCTCATTTCGTGATACCGCATTTTCCGATACCTAGATTTTATGTCCAGTAAAGAAAACCTTTTTCCATTTTGAACAAAATGTGGTGATAGAATATCAATCCTTTATTTGTAAAATTAATATAACAGATGAATTACTTTGATTTAATTAATTATAACAAAATGAATAGCATTTGTGAAATCCATATGGTTTTCTGATTCCTGTGATATGAAGCATTAGTTAGTTACAAAATTTAAATATCATTGGAAGTTTAAAATTTAAAAATAGGGTATAGCATTTAAATTTAACAAAGTATTTATAAATAAAATAAGCTTTACTGTACATAAAAATAATGAACGGCATTACAAAACTCTTTCCATAATTCTTCTATAGAATTCTTTCTGCTTCGCCAAACATATTCTATAAATTAGGATTCCACAATGTTTATGGAAAAACGTGCAATCCTTCTTTGTAATTGTCTCGTAATTAAATACAATTCATTTTTTTATTCTGTTTGAACGTTACTACTTTATGGGTGAATAAAATTAATACACTGATGTTTGTTTTATTTATAAGTATTTACCTAAATTTAAATGCTATGCCCTATTAATAAATTTTAAACATTTGACAATGTTCAAATGTGTTAATTAATTAATGTTTGATATTCATATCAGGAAAGCGTATGGATTTCAAAAATGTTATTCATTTCTATACATTTAATTAAAATAGAAAAATTGAATTTTTATTAATTTACAAATAAGAATTAATGTTTCATAAGGGCACGTTTACTTAAAGGGAAAAAATGTTTTCTGAAAATTGCGGTATCACGAGATGGGGCAGACTCGTTTCTTTTACTTCAGTTTATTAAAATAAAACTAATTTATTTCTAAAAAATTTATAAGAGAAAGAAGAGAATTAGAACGTAAGTGGAACCCAATCTAGTTTAAATTTAAACATATAAACCAACTATTATAAAAGTCCAAGTAATAAAACGATGGAACAAAAACGTTTTAATAGAAATGTACATCATGCGTTATACAAGCCTGCTTTGTAATGATTGCAGAAATTCGAACCACGTATTATTTACGCTTTGCATATTCACAAAAAATAATAAAATAAATTGAGCAGCTTTAATTTGGGTTCAATCAAAGTTGGAAAATTCTTGTAAAGCTTTTTGGGTATTTCTTGTATGCAATATTTGTAGTCAGAAGTTTCATACCAATTTATGAGTAAATTATGTAGGTTTGTTGAAGTCTTATTCATGTAACAGGACGTTGCACGGTCTTTTAATAAATATTCACCGTAATCGAAATTGATATATAGGACTCGAACCGGATTAGTAAATTGCATTTAGTTACATACTCTTTCAAATAATGTTCTATAATGCAGCCTTTCAATGCTTTTTGTAGAAGTAAAATTTATCAAGAGACGATAAAAACTTAGTTAAGAGTAAATGCGGTCTATTCCATACAATTAATTTGCGTTTCCTTTTCATTATTTCTGAACGAAAGGCTTTACTGAAAAGATAAGAACACATAATGTTCCTGTGGAATACTTTTTTGTACCTTGTGTGAGTTTCAGAATACAAGCTTTCCAACTTTTGAATTTCAATTTATTTATTACTTAATTTCGGAGATAATAAAAGTCCAAAAAAGTGTAAAAAGGGTTCATTTTCTGTAGAGCGGTAATAAAACCTTTTAGATTTAAAAACGGCATAAATAAGCTTACGTAATTCGTAATTATCTTGCGAAAACCATCTATTACTATTACTATTAATCATGTGTTTGTAAATTACATTATATCTTTTATGATTTCAATGCAAGTGTCAAATTTAGTTTTTTAAGATAATGTGCTTCAATAAAAATCGGGTCATTATTTGTGGCAGATGATTAAGCACCTATTTAATAATAAGTAAACAGTGTGCATTTCAATATGTTGTTAGAATTTGTTATCTAGGAAAGTAAATTAAGCATTTTTTCTTGAATTCCTGTAACATATTGATTATGTGACAAACTTCAGTAATCTAGAAATGTTTTCATGTGCAAAATTTTTAATAAAGGTCCTAATGGAAATTAATAGTCTTAAAAATGTGTGTCTTTTAACACTAAAATTTACCATTCTATTTTCTACGATTATTTCAAAATAACTCTGTACTATAACAAAAACATATATAAACTGCTACTTACTCGTATGTATAGACTATTTTCCATGCTAACAATAAACCAGTAAATTATTAATATAAATATCTATTCAAAATCGGAATACGTTTTGTATGTATAATATGTCATTCGTTACATGGCGACTAAATAGTTAATTTTGTTATTTATCTCTTTTTTATATTGTAAGAGAAAAACAAAATGAGTGGCTATACTGTGTTTCTATATTACATTTCTCTTACTTAAAAAATTTATATTTTAGTATACAACAATAATAATGATTAAATACATTAATACATACAAAATAAATATATGTTTTAAAACAGTCATAATTAATGCAATGCTTAAAATACAGCAATCGATAAAGATAAACATCTGAAATCCTTCACAAGATTTCCATTGTTGGAGCAGTAAAATAACACGTATTTACCAGTTGTACGTGAATGCATTTTAATTGAAATATTTTCACAGATTTCATTCTTCTTAAAACAAATTCTTTATGGAAAGCTTTCGTACGTGGAGAAATTTCCGAAGTAGTATTCTCAATATTGTTCTATTTGAAAACAGCATTTTTATATTTTTATTACGAAAAGCCTTTTATATTGCTAAACATTTTTAGAAACCTTACACACAAAAAATTATAAAAAATTCAATACAAAATTCGCCTAGGTTTTCCACAAAACACACATTCAGTTGCATTAAGAAAAGCTTTATCGGCATCTGCCTGTATCTACTGACAATTCTTTCAACGGAAATATGTAGAATGAATTTATGGGAATAAAAAATTAAGTACTATGAGGTAATTATTTTTTAAAAGCGATGCTCTTTTCAAAATAAAGAGTACTTTCCAACAAAACAGTCATGCAACTTTATAAACAATACCTATTAGGAATATTATAAAGTTTAGAATCAAAAACTACTCATTTATACATTAGGACGTTAAACAAATGGAATTAAGGTAACATTAGAATTATAAAGGAAAGTATAAAGAAGGGATAGCTCAAATATTTACTTAAATATGTAATAATACATTTACAACAATGCCTATTCAAATCTACATGTATAAATTTTAGATTACTTATTTGCTGTTATAACCTCTGCTACTATTTCCGACAGGAACCAAAGTACACTGCACAGCATTATGTGACTTCTGGTTCTAGATATCTAATCTGGTAGATAGAAATCTTGAAATTTATGGGTATGTAATTACCCTCAAATCTATAAGTATTAATTAGGTGAAAGTTGCTGTGAATCATTATTAGTGAGGATATAGCTGAAAGGAATACCGGAATACAAAGCGAAAACAAGTATTTTGTACAGCATGCATGCAAAGGTATGCAGTGTGAAAGGCAATTATTTGTAAAAGCGAACCATCATGTTTAAGTTTCCCGGAAATCTCCTAAGCCGCGAGATAAAGCAATCGTAAATAAAATCTCTAAAAGGTAATGGAAACACTATGCACATTTGCATAGATAATAAGTCGTTTTGAAGAGCGAAAATATTTAGCTCGTTTTCATAGTGTCGTATTGTTCGCAATGCAAACATTTAATTATCCCAAATACTTTCCTTAGAGAAATTATCAGATTTTTTCCACAAAAATCTGTACAGAATATTTTTCCGTATCATTGGTCGATAAGATGCATCGGATGATAAGGCATGCTCCAATTGTATGTGTTATATTTATGTTCTTTTATTCTACTGCTGAATCCAAAGTAAGCAAATACTTAAAAATTTTTTATTCGTTGTTCTTCAAATCTTAAGAGATTTCCTGGATTTAATCGACTCACCTCCCATCAAATCATAAGGCACCCTCCCATTTTAAATTAATTTTCCTACGTAGAATGGTGCATCTTGGGACCCAACAAATAGAGCATGTGAAGCTTCTAAGAATCTCCTATTAATATATTGATATTTCAACAAAATGCAGGATGCGTTCTATGATATGCTCAGCTTGATCCCATAATTATGAAATTTAATTGGTAAATTAATAAACAGGGTAAGAAGTATATTACATCTCCAAATTTGAAATGTAACATTCTAAGGCATCATATTTATAAGACTGAAGAGGGACATATTTCACATTATGGATCAAGAACGGTTCTGAGAAGTTTTATTTGAAAAATGCTTTAAAAGTTGGAAGAAAAACAACTTGTTCTCCAATAGTTTCTAGTTTTCTTATCGAGCCATGTTCCAGGCTTTGGGGAACCAAAATAGAAACAATAAAAAAATTTAATGATCTAGGACATTTAATGATCATTTAAAATACTAAATTATTTCCCTGAATATGTGACCCAATATTAGAAACTTTTAGATTACGTTAACAAATTATGCGATTCTCCCGTATTTACTTTGCTGTTATTGATAACGTTACTCTTTTCGTTAAATGTGTACCCTGCGGGAGAAGATCAGAAATAAAAATTATAAAATTCTGAAAATTTTGGACGACAGTTACAGATTGAACTTACACTAGCTTGATAGCCAGTACCTAGTGCAGTGCTACAACAAAAATTTAAATTACCTAGCCCTATTATTTTACAAATAGCTTTTAAATATTATTTTCTGTGTAAGCTGGTGGACAGATATCATATCAGGGCGGGTTCCTATCTGAATTCATTTTTAGTAAACAGTTCGTATATAAGATATAAGATACGAGGATATTATGAGTATTTGATGTATAAAACAAGTTAACATAAATACTTTTGAAAATTTTCTTCAGAAAAGCTTATTAGATGCACTATTCTTTAATAACAACGAACTAGAGATTATCTAAGAATATGGATATATTTTTTAGCTGATATACTAGTACCAATCATACCAAGAATAAACTTGGTTTGTTAAGAGTTAAATTTTTCCATATTTTTGAAGTAGAATTTCTCAAATGAAATTGATACCCTCTAAAATAATTAAACTTGAATGTTGAGGCAATTAGATGTGTAAAGCGAAGGATTGCTTTCGAACATACGTATAAATAAATAAAGCTTACTCTTAAAATACATACATATATACATATACATATATATATATATATATATATATATATATATATATATATATATATATATATAT
>JAHWXV010267636.1:0-12616 GCA_024586415.1 Phrixothrix hirtus | reverse complement strand
TCTAAAATACCCTAGTGTCTGATTTTGTAACTAAATTCCCCAGAATCTAGTTTTATAACTAAATCTGGTGACTTTCTTTCATCGATGTTGGTGTCACGCCGGCTTAGAGTGGGATAGCTACATATAAACCCATGTGTTAGAGAGAGATAGCTATAGTCCAAGGTTATAATGTTAGAGGTGTGGAGGTATGGTGCTGAAACCGGCATACTACCACTACTGACTATACTGTTTGTTTACCTACCTGTTCATGTGGAAATGGGTTTTATATAATATAAACGTGTGGTGCACAAAGCTCTCATTACCGTCAACACGCTGCAACATTCAAAAAATGCCGCGCGCTTCAAGTAATCGGTTCTTATTAATTCTTGTACGACTTAGATTTTATATGGGTAAAAATTTAAGTCATCATGGAAGATGAGGCGTACGGATTTTAAACTAATGTTTAATTCTTGTGCAGGTTTAACAGCAAAATGTTTAAGACTGTTCATTACAGCAGTTCAAACTCTATTAATGTTATTTGGCATTGTAGCCTTTTCGCTGCACCTTTACGTTTTAAATTTAATGTAAACCCTGTTTTTTCAAACTTACCAACCCAGCATTAATTACATAAGCAGACGGCACCTGCTCATGTCTCGAAATGTTTTACGCAGAAAGCGCCTTCTAAGTCGAATTAATTCCATGTTTACTAGATGGCATTAAATGACTGTCACTAGTCAATGAGCTGCAGCACGCTCATACGAATGACCGTAAATATTCCCACTTTACTGTACAAACCCTGTGTATATCTTATTTTTTTGGTAATAAAAACTGTGAAAAATTACTGCAACATAAACGTAGTATGTAAAGCTGCAATCATATATTACGTTTTAATTGGAGCGGTTGAACCGAAACGTTTTAGGAAAACTTATACTCTACTTTTTAATCTGAGTATTCACGCATATACGGTGCAGGTAGAACTTGACAATCATGAGTTTTATCTTCCTTTCAAACTATTCTAATTCAGTTAGGATATTGAACCCATGTATTAAATTTCTCTCGGTCAGTTATTTTTATAATAGGTCGGTACAATGGCAGTCATTTCGATTTGTAGTTCAACATTTTATCTTTGCTTTATTATAAACTGCTAATTTTCCCCTAAAAATCGTTCTGTTGTGTAACGATTATTAGCGAACAGTGAAATAAATCGTATTTTGTATAATTTTTAATAATAAAGCAACCATTGAAGATGTATTCAAAATAAGCTAGCTTTTAAATGTGTATCCTAAATTTCAAGTATTTATTATAAGCGACTAACTTTACCTATTACTTATTAAATAACGGGTTAAAAAATTTAAGTTTTTTGTTTATGAGTAGGTATATTAAAGAGATTAATGTACACAAAACAAGCACTTAATACAGAATCGTTCGAATTTTACAAATTACTCATTAAGAAGATGTATGTTTATAAATTAGACAGAAGTTAATCTGTCATTATAGATTGCGTATATGAGATATACCCCTTAAAATTAATATTTGTTGATAATAATTTCTAAAATACCACTAATACAAGATTTTAAAATAATTCTGTGGTCAAGTTAGCCCTCAAGGCCAATCAACTTGAAAAAGTCCATGTTATTTTATATCACCCTGTATAAAAATTAATTAAGTTTCGAAAATACAAACGATAAGATTCTAAATACGTATTGTGTACAATATTATTTTTTGTCAAACAAAATACATAATTTAACTTGCTTACAAATATCGACTTCTTTCTATACAATTTCCTGCGATTTGATTAATTTTAATTATTTAGAAAAATAAAATTCAATTATATGAAAATTAAAAATAATAACAATAAATTTACAAGTGATTTGTTCCTTTACTTATTTGTTCTTTATATATTTATTTGAGAACATTTACTTACGTGCAGTAAATAGCTTGCTTGTCACAACACCCAAGGAACATGGATTTAAACCAGATCGTGGTCGGTATATTTTTAAGTGGGGAAAACTTGAACAAACATGCCTTGTTCTCGGATATGGAAGTAAAGTTGTAGTTTCCAGGTCAATGCCATCTATGGCATGATAACAATCCCTAGTGGGGATACAACTCTTCCTGATTGAGCAAACTTCTAGTGAGTGTGCCCAATTGCCATAGTAATTGAACACGAGAGGGCAGTGGTATTTCCGCATCCCTTAGCCACAACACAAAATTAAAAAACATACCTTCATATACCCAAGTACAACATACACCCATTACTTTTATAGATTTTCTCTTAGCAAAGCTATGTTATAGTATTTCTATTTCAGTTAGCAAAAAATTATAACAACTGTAAAATGTGACGTTATCACATTACCCCTTGATCTTGAAAGTTAATCAAATATTACTTAATGTCAGTCCAACAGATCTACCAACTTTGATTAAGAAATTCTTACTCCTTCTTGGTATTACAATTTCTATATCACAGAGTATATTATAGTATTGGTCAAATTTCGGTATTTAAAATGATAAATCATATTTTTTATTTTTAATGATGGCTAACTGATTGAACGTAGATCTTTTACAGTATCTCAGGTGACCTGTCGGATGTGCTGCTCAAAGTTCAATTTCCTGTACATTACTACTCCGAGGTACTTATAGCTATAAACAATTGCAATGTTGTTACCGTTAATGGAGAATTTCAGGTCCATGTGGTGGGAGCTACACCGGAATTTATTAACCAGGAGTTTAGTCTTGGCGGTGGATATGGTTAACTTAAACCGGGAGGTCCACCTCACTATAGCATCAAAAGGCGCACGTGCGGTGTTCCGGAGTCCCTGTCTAGAGTCGGATGCGACGACAAAGGCCAGGTCGTCTGCATACGTAAGCAAACTTGCGCCCGCTGGAAGATCTTCGTTGAGCACGTCGTCCATAAAAATGTTTTAAAGGGTGGGAACCAGGACAGAGCTGTGAGTGCAGCCCTTGACTAAAGTCCTTCAAATGGTGTCGCAGATCATCTAGTAGGTTAAGACCCGGTCAGTAAGGTAACTTTTCACCAGATTTGTTGTGTCGTTAGGCAAGCCACACCCCAAAGCAGCTGCAGCAGCCCAGGCCACAACAGGCTGTCAAAACCTCCCTGTTTGTCTATAAATATTGAGATAAAGTTTGACCTGGTAGGAGCAACGACCGTTAAGTAGCACTGGACGGCCTGAATTATCGATTTGCCACAGACAAATCCAAAACGGATTCTCTCAAAGTTTCTTGTATGCCTTCCAAAAATTTGACATGGCGTCATCTTCTTCATGTTTTTAAAATGACTGAACAATTCAATTTTAACAACCCGTACTATTGTTTGAGGTTTTCATTACAACTTTATACTTGAGAGGTGTTGTATGAATATGTTGATAAGTAAGCAGACAAAATTAAAAATCTGTATCTTGGGTCATTCTGCATTGGGCTATGGATATAAAAAAACTCTCGTAATTGTTAGTGGCTTGAAGAAATGGTTGCTATTTAGTTTGAACAACATTTCTTTGATCTAAAATACTGTAAATCCTTCAGATTCTGCAATCAATATTACACAAGTGACTCCCATTCACTGGGATACCTGTTGATCCTAAGAATTTAATTTTAGCGTAGAAAAAGGCATGTCCCCGCCACCTTTAATCGTCTTTGACATTGTTATCATATTTTAATTACCATATTGTTTTACTGGATACCACGCATGTTAACTTGTCTTACGTTAAAATGTCGTTTAACAACGGTACTACAATTTTAATTATAATATGTGAATTAATCACTTAAATTTTAAATATTTATAATAAATAAATTGTAGCATCACACTGATAACCTCGCACCCGTTGAACACCAAAAAATTGTATCTACAACAGTTTAACGACATTAAATTATTTCGAAAATTAAAAACAACTGCCTGCCCGATATATATTGCTGTTATCTTCCCAAACATTCATTGCTTTGCTTTGTCAATGGAAATTTTGGATTCTTAATTAACGATCATCACTCATTAAATAATCGGTTTCGAGAATGTATTTAAATTCGCTGTCTGTGTAACTACTTTTACACGTTACTTTTTGTTTTATTTTATGTAGAACCCGTAATTCGTTTTATTTATTTTAACAATTAACTGTTCTTTAGTAAATATGGAATTTGTTTATATTCTTATGGTGTATTAATTACTTTCGTTTACCAAACTTTTAAACAAATTGTACGTAAGAACAAGAATCTTTTTACTTCGAAAACTACATCAATAGGCCGAACAAAATCGAGTTTACAACAATCTTTGTTTGTCTCTATATGGAAAAAGGTATTGATTAACTATTATTGAGACAAATCTCCTCAAGCTTAAACCTTCATACCGTTGCGTATTTTTGAATTAACCGATTAGGTCATGTAATTAATTGTTATACGTAAATTAATTACTAGACGAACAATTAATATACCATTTCGCAGGGTGTTAGTACACTTAGGGATTCAGCCTTAAATTAATTGACATTATAATTAAATTTTTGAGTTCATTAACTTTCAGAACCCTTTGTAAGAATTATATAATGATTTTGCTATCTCAATAAACTAACACACATTTATTTACAGAATTTAAATCATAATTTAATAATTGTTATTAATTAGGTTTGGTTATAATCGTTTCCTTACCCGCCAAATATTTCTTGAGACGTTGAAAAATGTCTTGCTAACAAATACCGCATGCAAATAGGGATTTCATTCTCTTCTCCATATACCATTACGATTTGCCCCATTGACATATTGTATTACTAAATGCCCAGCACTTAAACGATCCTATACGCAGTTAAAGTCACAACTTTGTTCGTGAATTAAAACAATAGTGTTTAGAAAACGCACTATCGGCATATAAATATTTGTGTAAATAACCATTTTAGATTCAATTACAACTAGGATCGATACAAACGATCTATAGAAATACTAACATAAATACATAGGTGCGACCTCTAGCGTATATTAAAATAAAAGACACGCACGCATTTCCTTACAGAAATGGCTCATAACGATACTAACTCTTAATTTTTGAAATATTATTCAAATAAATCTGTTTGTTGTAAATAAAATATTTATTTAATTAAAAGCATAAATACATGCAATATAATAAACCTACAAATTAGTAGAACACGTATTTTATGTACAAGATTTAAATTCAAATAGACCAGAAATAAATAAAATTGTTGTTAGTTATTTACAGAAAAAAAATTTAGATTTTCAAAAGACAATCAGAGATTATTTCTGAGTATAACATTTTAAACCAACATATATGTGACACACAGTGTTCAATAAATAATCAAAGTAACATTCTGAATTGAAATTGAATGAGTTACAATAATTTTAACTAAAATTAATTAACTTAGAAAATAATCACAAGAATGAGTTCAGTGCTGCATTCTATAAGCAAACATAAATAAACTTTTATGCAAAAAATATGCTAACCGAAGGTTGTAATTAAAGTGCATGTCCTTTTAACATCGCCTCCTGTTCCTTTTCAATCTACTAACGTAAATATTCCCTACCCACGATATCAAGTTTAATTTTAGGTTTAAGATTTAGTACCGTATTGCACCATTGGGACCTGTAGCCACTGTAAGATAAATAAATTACGTACCTAGCCCAACTACGACATCGAGCTTTACCCGAGGGATTGTCATAACCTTGATTGGCGATATATTGCAGGGTTGCCAAAATAAGCGTTATAGTGGTGTGTCCATAAAAATTACAAGTACTATTTCAAATGCAAAATTATACGAAACATCCATCATTTGTAAGCGCGTCTGAAATTCTTACATTTGTTATTCATTTGGAAACACCCGGTACGTATATCCGTGTAGTAATAATAAAATCTAATTGGTGAATTACCAGTATCATTTTTATGCCATAATCACAACTGTAAATTTGTAAACTGCATAACTTCATTTTAACAACAATTATTAAAATTCGAAAATCCCAGGTTACGTTTTATAAAACAGGAGCATTTTCCCGTGAGAAGGCTCGCAAGTCTAAAAATATACGTTAACCCCTCTCGTCTTCACCCTTCAATTTCAAGGAGAAAACTTCGATTAGCAGTAGTAAAGATCTGGGAGTTGGAAGGTTAAGTTGCTTTTCCGTAGTGCGTACCCAGGTGATATTTAATATATATAATTGAAAAGTTTTCCGAATGATGTAATAGGGGAACAACTTGGTAGAAACTTAGTCTATTTCCACCCAGAGCGAATTCGTAATAAAAGGGGTCAACTTCAATTTCCTGTCGATCCAGTACCAAAGGGTTTTAAGTCCGACAAGGTTGTATGTAGCATACGATAAGAAATATCCTAGGTAGCACGTCTGTTATTTTTGATTCCTTCGGGACGTTAACGACCCTCACAACACATATGTGATTTAACGATTCTTTAAATTCTACCGATCTACAGCCCTCGTTAAGTAATCGCTGCTGGGTCGAACTAGTCGATCACGTAAAAAAAAATGGCCAGTTAGTTACTGTCATAAATAAAAAACTAACAGTTTTTTTAAATTTTTAGTTGTTTATATTACTAAGGCCATTAGCGCCAATACCTGCTATTCATTTTAGATTTAGTTTAATTAATAGTAATATAAGGGTCCCTTGATTTAGATATTGAAAATTGTTGTTTCCATTATTCCCTTCCGGGGAGACATTTAAATCACATTCTTTTATGATTATATTCAATCTTTAAGTACGGAATTTGTTTTCTTTTATATCTGTAAACCTGTAGCTGTAACCACGCATACTTTCTTTCAGATATTAGTTAATTTTTAAGTGAATAACCTCTTTTAAATAGTTTGTCTAAATTCTACCTGATCGAAGAGAGAGCCCAGCGGCGTGCATGAAAAGTTACCACACAGTAAGTACGTATTAATACAATCTTTGGTCTAAAGGTTTGGAGATCGGTTTATTTGTTTTACCTGCTTCTATGACAACAGAACTTTTGACTAATATCTTTCCGTTATTGTTAAACACAAAGTAGCGCCCTTATTTACAACTATTTCCCGAATTTTTGGACACCTACTTATAATCCCTGAATTTTAGCCTAATTGAATTCATCGCAAATGTAAAACCTCCCCAACTCCACTGTGGTGGCCGGAGCAAACCCGTTAATTCAGGGTAATTACTATATTTGACAACCTTAAGGGCGTAAGACCTCTTTGGTGCCGTTATACATTTCCTTTGCACTATTTTACTATTGAGATAAAATCTACTGCATTGAACTCTTAAGGCTCCTCTACAGTAGATTAGGCAACCCAAAATGCAATAATTAAATATTATTAATTTCTAATAGTTGTAATTAGAATTCTTAAATAAGAATTCTTCAGTGACCAATGAAATAGTTTGAGTTTATGAACAATAGTTTTATCTATATTTTTCAATTAATTGCGGAAACCTGATATTGAAGAAATGCTAAATACAGTTTTTTTTAATATTACGTTCCGTAATTAATTAAAAAACACGGACAAAACTATTGTTTATAAATTTATACTATTCCGTTGGTCACTGCAGAATCCTTTAAGAATTTTAATTACAACTATTAGAAATTAATAATATTAATTATTGCATTCTGGGTTGCCTAATCTAGTGTGGAGGAGTCCTAAAAAACCCTATAGAAAATAGTCGCATACGGACATATCAGGAGACCTAGCCTGTCAAACAATGTGCCCATTTTTCGATCTGATGCGATTGGGAAATAGTTCCCTTAGAGCAGCCATGATGCACGAGCAGCAGTATGACTTGTAGTTCCACTTTACTGCTCTAACTGTGTTCGCATACACTCGGCTATAACAGTTGTGGCGCTCTCTGCGTCGTCTTAGAAAAAGTATAGTCCAATAATGCGACGTAACTTTAGGACTGTGCAATGGTTTCTCACGCATCCCATTCATTTGTAAATTAGCTTCATCTAACCCAAATATATTGTGGATTACGTTTTTATCAGCATTCCTACAAGCTAATAAATCGATATATTTTAATTGCTGAATAACTTGAATTTTGTAAGCATAAAAAGTCAAATGCTTATGTAAGATTCGCCAGATTGATGGATAAAATCTGCACCTTTTTAAATGGCTGATTTCGAATTAAAACAGGACACTCCTATCTGCCGATTAACAACGATCTACTTATGGAAGTATTGTAAACCTAGAATGTGAAACAATGCCAAATCTATGTTGTAAAAGTGAGACGGATGGTTATTTAATTATTTAAGTACTGGGTAAACTGAAATTTCATAAGAACCGTAAATTTTTAATAGTCACACGCAAAACTGAACCTTAATTCTATTATTTTTTAAGGTGGAAATTACTTTAAATAATATTATATTTAAACGTACACTACTTGAAGTAGTATCAGCAGTTCTTAAAAATAAAACAATAGAATAGTTTCCTGCTTAAAAGTATTCACAACCAATACCGATTAATTTTAGCATTCTAATTAAATTTTAATTAAAGGTAAATAGAAAAATCTGGGCCTGTATGAACAATTATATTGCTTGTATAACTACTTTTCCATTATTTAAATTATTGAATACATTGTAGTTTTTATAAAAAGATTATAATGAAAGGCATCTTGATTATACATTGCAAAAAACTTAAAACGCTAAAACTGAACGGTAAAATATTGTAAAGTTCATTAAAGTAACATCCAATTAATCTAAATAACGATAATTATTGTAATTGTAACATTTCATCTACAAATGTGTAAGTTTAATTATCTTACTAATCACATCTTAATATTGAAATTTCCATTTACCTACTACAATCATATGTGTCTTTGAAATAATTTTACTGAAAATTACGATAATGGAATTCTTTGAATCATACTTTTTTAATAAATATTTTTATCTTTGTTTGTACAAGTAAAGTTATTATACAGATGTCATACATATTTTGATATTAATCTAAGTTCAAATCCCTTAACACTTTAGTTATTATAAATTAGTAATTTCATTATTGCGTAAAGTTAAAACACCAAATGGAACACGTAACCTTCTATTATTTCATTTTTGAGAACCGCTGGCACTAAGTAGTGTACGTTTAAATATAATATTATCTAAAGTAATTTTTACCTTAAAAAATAACAATTAAGGCTCAGTTTTGCGGGAGGCTATTAAAAATCTACGGTGCTTATGAAATTTCTGTTTACCCGGTACTTAAATAACCGTCTATCTCACTTTCACAACATAGATTTGGTATTATTCCGTGTTTTACATTTGCAATACTTCCATAAATATGTTGTTGTTAACCGGCAGGTAGGAGTCTCTTGTTTTAATTCGAAATAGGTCATTTAAAAAGGTACAGACTGTATCTAAAATTCTAACTAATGTAAGTTTGACCGTCGAATGTTTTAAACTACGTGTTATGGCTGTTCGGACCCTATCAATGTTTTCTGGCATTCTAACGGTTTTTGTTGCACCTTTATGTTTAAGGTTTGATGTACCTCCGGTTGTCTCAAACATTTCAACCCACAATTTAATTGTGTGAGTAGACAGGACCCGCCCATGATGCAGAATCGTTTGCAAAATAACCGTTAAATACTTGTCGCTGAGTCGCCGTTTTTATAAAATATTTTAACACAGAAAGCACTCTGTACACCGAACCACTAGATGGCATTAAACGAGTGACACTATTACATTAAATTCAACGCTCACTTCGAAATGTTAAATGAATTAACTACGTTACTACATTTCCCCACTTCACTGATGGCCCTGTATATGTTGAAACAAAAAAAATACTTTTGGAATTTAGGTAGGGAAGAAAAATTAACACTTAAGCATTTGTTGTACTATAATAATCGATGTCCAATTTAAGCAATGTTTGTGATTTAGTTTTTCTGTGGATGATATAGACCGAAAATTAAACAATTGTTCAGTGGAGCATGTAATTTGAAACGTTTCGCTCTATTGATTAAATCTGCCTCAATAGCTACAATAGTAATACAAATCAAGTTTTTTTATTACATAAAATATATTAAAATATTAATTATACCTGAACGTCCAATTAAATAATTTAAAAGTGTCGAGTATAAATTATAATCTTCTTTGTATCAACTATTTGGAAAATTTTAATTAAAGTTACCACAGTAATAGGTTAAAATTTTAAAATTCTATATTTATTGGAAGGAACGTAGGTGAATGATATAGTTATTTCAGATACAAGTGCGCTGTCACCTAATATTTCACGCGCGATATTGATTGTTACAGAACAAGGCGTAAGTTGAGTTATGTAAATAAGAGCGTGGGCCTAAAATATGACAGCGCACGAGCATCGGAAAAATTTTTTTTTCGTTCAGACATATTCAGTGAAAATACTAATGTACTGTAAATTTTGAGGTTAACTATGACAGTTGTCAAATTAGGTATATAAACAGTAAAGTTTATTTATTTAGTTATATATCACCTTTTGAGTTATGTATTTTAAAAATTAATACAAAAGATGTTTTTTTACAACCGCTATATAAAGTAGGCTTTTATGCTTTCTAATGTCAAGATAAAGTTGACATTTTCTGAAGAGTATTAGTTTTCCTCTCTAAAACGGCAATTGTATATTACGATACAAGATCGATAAGTGCCTTATAACAGGTCGAGAAAAAGATATAAAAACGTTTTGCTAATTTTCGAGACTTGTTGTACTAAGGCACTTAAGGATCATGTGTCGTACACTATTTTTGCGCTAACGATGACTATGTCTTAATTACAATTTGATATCAAATCTTTACTACTAACTGTTAACTGTTAACAGTACTAGTACCGCTATGAACCATAACGTGCTTGTTATCGTGGCGTTACTATAACAATCACAACAGTTCCGAAAATATATCATAACGCGACAATAAACATATCAGATGTGGGATAACTAAATAACATTTAAAATTATAATCAACTCAGACGACGAAATTTATAGTATAATTACTAGTCTTCCATGATAACAAATAAACAACTCATTTATTGTTATTTTATACTAAGTAAATATTCTGAAATAAAGTTAAATATTTAGAATGTTGTCACAGGTTAAACTAACAATAACGCATGTGGCAGAAATCACGAGTGTTTAACCACGACCGGCAAAGCTACAGTGGAGCGAGGTGCGGTTCGTCGATATTTGCGAGGCTAAACATTATATAATTAATACAAAATCGGTAAAAGGTGGGCGCCACTGTTCTCAAGTCAAAACTGAAATCAACCGATGTTTGCGAAACACCCTGTATATCACGATATTAATGACCTACCTTATAAGTGGTGACAAACACTCTAGTGGTACTTCAGATACTGGATTAAGACTGAAAAAGAAATGTACTGGTGCTAAAAGTACTTACTTATTTAAGATCGCTTTGTATGAGGCGAAGCGCTAATCGTAATCATAAAATCATATCTAATGATAATTAAACAAAATCTGAATCGAGACTATTGACACATCCTGTATATCAAAAGTGAAATTAATTGTCTATGATAATTTCAAGTTGAATTAACGCGGCACAAGATTCAAAATATGCTGCACTTGTCATGAATTATTTTAAAAATGCTGAAGGCAATTTATACTATAATGAACGTTTTAAATTTTACTTGAAACAAATGCTTTCACATACACTTTACAAAATAACAAATTCCGAACCAAAATTAAATTTGTCAGGCGCCACTGACTACTACTAAAATAATAAGTATTGGCGGTTCACTTTCAAACCTTGTATTTCAGAAATTAATAAACCGAGTTTGATAAAACTAAGTTTATTTTGATAGCAGTTAAGTTTTGTATAAGTATGCTGAATTTGAAAATTTTTCAAAGTTGCATTCGCTGGTAAATATAAAATATGTTCTAAAAAATGTGTTTTTCATTGATATTTTTAATAATGTCTAACTTCAAAAATTAATTTAACAAAAACCATTCATCCAAAGCGGCTAATACTTGGATATATAATTAATTGGACATTATTATATAATTTTAACGAATTATAATGATATCGGATTGTTAATAACGAAATTACAATCAATAATTGCCAACAACCCTATTTCACTCATTTGATGAGATATTCAAAATATCCTTTCTACTTATTATACAGGTAGAGAAATTAACACGTAAGAAGAAAATATCTACTTAAAATAAAAATTGTGAAGATCTGCAGAGATGAAAAAGTTTATGCGAAAGAGCGCTCGCGAGGAGAAGACGGGAGCGTAAACCAAAGCGACACTATGGGCGGATAATGTGTTTCAATGATTCAGAGACTGCTATTACTTAGAAGCGGCACAATAATAAAATTGTTAAGAAACTCTACCTACATGTAGTTACTTATTTCTAACTATTTATACATACAAGGTATAACAAAAATTGGTTTATTACATATGTATGCGTTTTTACAATTTATAGTAAAGCGTTTCAAAAACTATACTTCGGTTCGATTCTAAATCAAGACTGTAATATAAACAATAAGTATTATTTATATTTAATTGTAACATTGTGAGACCGTAGCCCAACCCACGGAAGGTTAATAAATAATAATTGTTATATTCCGATAGCAATTACATACAAACATTTTCTTCATCGTCTTCATTGATTTCAGTGTCAGTACTTTCACCATCTCCCTCATCAGTATCGTCCTCATCTTGCACATTAATGATTAATGGTT
>JAHWXV010267598.1:0-13116 GCA_024586415.1 Phrixothrix hirtus | reverse complement strand
CCCTATATATTTATTTTGAAGCACACTGTATATAAATTTTTGGCGCACCCTGTATATATGTTTGCCGCAGGCGGGTCATTAAAAATCAATTATGCCGCGGTGGGGGGGGTCCATTAGAAACCCGTTTTCAAGGTCGGGGCAAAAATGCTGTCCCAGAACTCTCTATCTCTCTCTACTAACGTTGCTACAAAATATTTTTTTTTATTGCATTATGGGAATATACACAACATGTGATTCAGTTTTATATAGGTATAACACACTAATTGAATATGACTAATATCTATTATAATGAATTAAACTAATACGAAGAAATTAATTATTTATGAATAATAAATTGATTCTATAAATTTTCACCAAAATGCAATTAAAGTTTGAATAGGTATTCACTTACACTTTTTTATATTTCAGTTATACGAGGGCCAAACTGAATTTATTGAGAATTAGGAAATCAAGAAACTTGCGAAAAACAGAATATTCACTTTGAATATCTATATTTTTTTACCAGACAGTTGATATATAACTTACACCGGTTAAAGTGGTTAGAATGTTGATTAGCAAGTCTTTAAAGTTACAACAAACGTGAAAAAATGGAATTATCAAGAGAACATTTTCGTATTATGATTTACTATGACTTTAAAAAAGGATTTAGCGCTTATTAGTGTAAGGAAAGCTTAGATTGAGCATGTAGTAAACAAACACCTTCCTTGCCTATAATTTACCGCTGGTATAAGGAATTAGAACGTGAAAGGACTTCTGTTCATCATCAGGGTGTCCTTTTACAGCTACTACAGGAGAAAGCATTACTGATGTTAGAAAGGTAATTGCAGATGACAATAAAATGACCAATGTAATAGAGCATCAACTTAGGATTGGATCCGCGCCCGTTAGAGCAATCATACATGATCATCTGCATTTAAAAGAAGTTGTTAACCGCTTTGTGCCCCACAAACTAACAGACTTCCGAAAAGTAGAGCGGGTCTAGATTTGTCAACAAACGTTATATGTTTTAATAGCGGGAAATGTGTGATTTCTGATTGTTTTTGGGCCTAAAAAAGTTCCGCGGAGCAGAAAATTCTTGTCCCAATAGGAGATTCATGTTGCAATTCAAGATTATTTTGCAGGCATTCCAAAACAAGACTGGTTGGGACTTTTTCGTAGTTGAAGGGAAACATGGTAAAGTGTATTATAATTAAAGAGGACTAATTTGAACATATTTCAAAATGAATTCTCAAAAAAATTACCAGTGTTCCTCATTCTCAATAAAATTAACTTTATAAGTCGTATTTATCTTAAAAGAAATAATTCTTTCTCACGTTAATTTTTGGAATAAACTTGTAGAAAACGATTTACTTCTTGTATTGTTTTTAAGCAACATTTTTGTAGTCCTATTTATTACTTAATGACTGTTAGGAATTTGGTTTATAGTAATTAAAACGTTCTCTGCCCACGTCCCACGCAGTGAGCTCTGCGTGCTTTTACTAGGTTACCTATGGCTCACTGTGTGTGTCGATAGGTCTTTCAAGATCAATTTAATTAAATTTCAATTAAACGTAATATCTTGACGTTTTTGTTGAAAAATAAACCTATTTGCAAAACAAAAGTCGATTCGCCATAAAAGAATTTAACAAACATACATGGGCTGTGAGTGTGTTCGCAACAATTGTTTTTGATGATGGCACTGCCTGTCAACGTAATTTAGAGTAAACATTTGCTAGGATAGTTTGTCACGTTCTTACAGAACGCTCTATAGATTTTATTTCATTTGACTTGCAAGGTTTTACATTTCTTTGGTTAACTATTATATTTACATATCATTTTTGTTTAATTTCATTTGGTGTTAATTACCTTTTACAAATAATGAATATTCCACTAAAAAGTAAATGGTTACAAGAATAACTCATATAATTGTCCAAAATTTTCTTGAAGGCCTCGCTAACAAAAAGCTTTTCACAGTCCTTATCTCTTGAAGGCATATATTTGCAAATAAAACGTATTCATTCCTGTATACAAACGAATACGAGTTAGTAACAAATTAAAATAGTTCTGTTCTTTTCTTAGTCTTTCGCCTCCACGGGTAGGTTAATTAAAAATACACCTGTCACGGCCTCTAAGTATTGTTATTTCTTTAATTAGTAAGCAGACATGGGACACGTAATGTTCACCCGACCTTTTCTTAATGTTTTATATGGAATTAGTCTAGAATTTCCTCCGAATTGAATGATATGTTTTGGCGTACTATATGGACAGCAAGTTAATTCCAGGGCCAGATAGGAAGTTGCCGTTATCTGCAGCGTGTTGACTAATGTTTTTTACTCTGCCGAGGCTGTCTACAAGAAACCTTCGGACCGTGAATGCCGACTTCGGCCACGATGCCACCCTCTAATCTGAAATGACCAACACCAGGTTATATTTTTTTGTTATTCTTATTCAAATTACTGCAACAAATTTGATTTATTTCCTAAAATGATGGTTATTTAATAAGGAACCAGTTATTCACTTTTACTGCAGTCACTACGTTATATGTTTGTTGAAATAACCGGTTTCATATCAAATCAATGTTTACTACTACTGCTTCCTAGTGATTAACCTACTTGATTGAGTTAAAGGAAACTCTCCTTTTTACCTAAAGTTTATCTTATTTGTCGACATTTCCTTGAATACAACCAGTAGTGTTGCTGAACCTAATTATTTAATTATTATTATGTTAAGGTAATTTATTACTTAGAAAATCCGTATTTAAGTAATTCAATTATTGTAAAATTTTATTATATCTACAATTAGGTATTTTTACAGCTTCAGGTATTTAGTTTCAATTCAAATAAATATTTTACTAACGCCGCACTTATTATCCAAATTCTGTTTTCAATCTATTATCTTATAATTTATTTCAATCTATTATCTTATAATTTATTGTAAAAGTCAAATTGCCTCTAGCTAGGTAGTCTTTTATGAATCAATTGCACATGGCGCATGTTACTGTTAGTTAAGCTCGCCCAAGCGTTTTTATAATTAAAAGTAATTCTTCGCAAGCAATTAACCTGATTTTTAATACACTTTCAATTTCCTTGCGCTTAGCGTAAGATGTAACAATTTACGATTCTAATAAGTTAGTACTATTTTTATTCCTTTCGACGTTTTTATTTAAATTAATTGCAACTTAATATTTAGTTTAATGATTTGCAATACAATATTTTACATACTTTTATCATAACCTCCGACTGTGTTCTTATCTAAATAAAGCATTCACGTTTGTTACCTCCGAAATTTTATTTCTTGATTTACAAATAGTGACTTTCAAAATTTATTTTACTTTTGTTTCTTCAGAACGTTATTTGGTCACGATACTCAATTTCTCAGATATTCTTATTAGTTTTCCTGGTAAGTAACCAACTTCAACCTTTGATACGTCTCAGTATCTACCGAGTGTTCATTCTTCAGCATTTTTATTAAAGATCACTTACTTTACTTTTTCTAACATTCTAAACAGGCATATTATTGACTACACGTTCTTAACGTCGTCCAGGGTGTATAGTAATTGCAGGCAAGTAGACGACGTGGCGTCCTAGATTTTGCTTTAGTCTTCCTTTCATGTTTAGCAGAGAAGATTGCAACGACGACAACCCTTAGGTCAAACCCACAACACCTTAACAAACAAACCGGTCGGAAATTGTACAATTTGTTATGCCTTACTTTTGGCTATAAATTGACGTTCATTACAATCTGGTCAAAAAGCATGTATCAAGTTATTACGGAAAGAATTTACGCATATATTAGAAATTTCTCTAAATATTCGGAATATATTTTCTACAAAACTTGCAAGGGTAATTTGTTCAGACAATTTATAAGTTAGTATTGCCGTTTTGGTGCTAGTTTGAAGACCGCATTAGATTGAATTATTTCGGAAACGACTACTGATAGCATTTTAATTATTGACTAACAATACCTAAGTGCGGAAAAGTACTAGTGTTAAAAGAGAAAGTGGAAATGTTATCATGCGGAATGCTAGAGTAGCATACGTTTACTATTTATTATAATTTACTATAAATACATACTTTATTCTAATTTAACTATATTGCTGCATTTGGATTGTGCCTCCGAAGAATCATTAGTTTCTAATTTGAAAATCAATGAAGATATTTCTGATTCTGACTTGAAACAGAAACAGATAAACCAGAAAGAAAGTTTTCGACTAGCGGCCGCTGAGTAGTTGGTATTTATGAATTCGTTACTGTACCTCAATCTATGAAACATCAAAGGCTTTTATGTTGTTTTTATGATATTCTTGTGTTGTTACTTTAAAATGCAAAATGTGTAATCTAATAGAGACAATAACAACAGGTAAGCAAACAGCTTCATCTGCCTCAGCAAAACAAATCCCAATATTTGGTAGTCTAGATATTGGAATATGACATTAACCGTTTTCAGAATTCTATGCTGCCGTGGATATGGCGCAAAAGTCAGACAAAGCATGCACCAAGTATCATTCGCAAGTTGCAAAATGTGTAAAAAGCGTTGGGACAGTATGCTTCCTAAGGCAGCCGCAGAGGAAAGAGAACTATCTGAATGTAAAGGAAATGATGGTGTGTCAATTACCTTCGTTATTGTTGATGGAGCTTGGAGCAAACGATCCTATCATAAAAACTATTCTGATCACTCTGGTGTAGTAAGAACTGTTGTTTTAAAACTTTTCTTGTATTCATTTTGCCAGGTCAAAGTGATACATTTTGGCTTTATACCTGACAACTACCGAAACAATACTTTAAATTGTATTAAATCTATTTACAAGGTGACATTGTTAGAGTAAAAACCAGAAGAATGTTGCATATTCAAGTGAAAAATAATGTTTCAATTGTTCAAAAGAGGTACAAGTTTAAGATAACCACTAATGTTATAAGAAGTGGCCAAAACATCTACAGTAATGGAAGCAGATATTATAACAGACGGATTTAAAAAACCCGTAGCAACACACTGATTACTATATGGCATTCTAGTTGGAGACGGCGATAGCAGGGTATGCTGCATAATAACGTCAAATACGCCAGACGGACCCTCCCTTTTTCATTGAGAAAATCGAATGCCGCAATAACTTATTACGGAGTTACTGCAACAAATGAGCAGACTTGAATAAAGTCACTAAATACTCTAGAAATCTTAGAAAACATTTGAAAGGTTCTCCACTGCTAATGAGATTTAGAATCGCTGTTAGGAAAGCTGTACTCTTTGCCCCTGACGTGGGGAAAAGTGGAATTTCTATCATCCTTAGGTAAATCCCCTAAAAAGAAAAACTATTTTGCAGGGCCTTATATGTTATATCTATATTATCTAACTATATTTTGTTGCATCTACTCACGAAATTTGATGTCAGAAGGTTCATCCATAAATACGCAAAGGAATGGTAAATGTTAACCTTCACAATTTGTCCCACATGCCCATATGTGATAATATGTGATTAATACTTATAATAATACGTAATCCATCCTATCAAAGTATTCCAAATTCATGAACTATTAAATGCTGCATTTACTAAATTACTTTAGATTGAACAATTAAGACTATTTAGTTGCCAAATGTAATAATGAGAAAGGCAACTACGATACTAACATCCGACGTCCTAGCATCCATTGGTGTAGTTCTTTTCTTGTAGAATATTAGGGAAAGATGACGTGCACACTATAACAGAGTAGTAACTACGATGATAGAATGAGCTGACTTTAATTTTGAAAATAGAAGTTGAACACAGAATGTAATTTTGTTTTAAATATACCTTATAAACCTTCCTACAAATACAAAACCCACCGCAACGTCTCACGTCCTTCATACAATGCTGAAATAATCGTGAATTTTCGAAATATCGAATTACTGGAGCATTGGAATAGTAACCGAGGACAGAAGATAACCTGGTAACTGCCCTCCACTTTTTCTGACCTCACTAGGCGCCACCCTCTTATCTGTTGTCACGAAAATCCGTTCATGGTGCCATTTTGATAACATAATAGGATGTTCCGTAAATAATATACAGGTTCTTTCGGAATTAATTTTTGATAATAAACAGGCTGTTTCGAAATTAATATAAATTCAATCTCGAAATTAGTATACAGTAGGTCAAAAATAAACTATAGTTAAAATAGCAAAAATATCACAATTTGGCGGAAATCTAACTATTTTGGAGGGAATATCTGAATTTAGTGGGAAAACTAGTTTTTTTGACGGCCATCTTGGAATTATAGGAGCTTTAAAGTCACCTTGATAATATTGTTGCTGTCCGATTTCGTATCGTATCCTATTTTCTCATTTTAACAAAATTGATGCTGTATGTAAATTACATTTAACATGTCTAAATTGAGTTTTCGCTATTTTTAAACATTCCTTTATTTAATTTGCCCTATCTCTGGTTATGCTTATGGCAACTGTGAGTTTTGAAACAGAGACTTTCTTTTCAATATAAATTAATTTCCTTTGTCAATATTTATTTTATTAATAAGTTTAAGGTATATTACACAACTAGCCAAATTATCGTTAGATATTCTGTAATTAATTCTTTAATTTATCTATGCTCGTCCTGTATATATTTTTTGTCTGATATACGTTTCATATTTTATAGTCAAGGATTTGTGTTCATACCCTGCGCATCAGCAATCTGTTCTTCGAGACCCGATAACGACGCTACTTTCAATTTGACTTTTGTATGGCCTACAAATGTTCGTATTTCTTTACTAAAATTGAATTGTGCCCTCTAAACTCATTTTTAATAGAATGCGGTAAGTTATCTTCTAGATTTTAACGAATTATTATCTAGTTTTCCGATACTCTCTGTTAGAGCTTTTCTGCCGTGCGTTTTAAACAAACGTTTGTTGATGTGTTGGATCAGCAAACCTTCGCATTCCTTATAGTTAAAAAAAAGGACTCGACGAATTTGGGCATTAGCTTTGAGAGAAATCCGGGCGTCTGAAGGACGTGGACATCCAACTGTTCTTACTCTAGCTTGACACTCCCGTCCAAAGGGTTCCAGAATGTTCCAGGTATGATGCTCCACTTTCTATCCCGAGCTGTCATGTTGCGAATCGTGAGATCCTAACACAAAGAAACACACCAATGGGTATACTGACTTTCATTTATTTTAATGTTTCGCTCTTACTCCAAATTATAATGTTTTAATTAATTCTTACTGTTGAGACAATTTTCTATTATCTTTGAAATACTGAAGTGCTTACGTATATTTAATTTATCAAACTACGTAACGCAAAATTGAATTTAACCTGTTACCTGAATTTCAAAAATGTAAATGCAATGATTTCAAATTAGTTAAAACTGCTTTAGTAATTACGTTCTGTAGAAATGAATTTTACATTGCTTGATATTTTTTTTGCAATTTATTGATTAGCTGTGTAAACGGGCAATTCTGAAAACCATCTTTTAACTTTGATAATATTAACTTCTATATATCTAATCAAATTAGTGTCTTGACCCTTCGGTTTAGTTACAACTAAAAAGAAACTTATTTTGACCGTAATTAGTTCTATTAATTAAGTTTCATTGACTTTTACAAAAAATATTTAATTTTCGTACAGACTTGTCTGCACTTCAGTAATAAAAATGCAATAATTGTAATTCGCTACCTATGAATCTTAATAATTCCAATACCTTAGTTTCTATTTTTATCAATTAGAACGACGCCAACAGACCGAAGATGTCTTGTGTGTTTAGCAGATGTTACTGTAAATCGATCAGCGTGTGTATTACAAATTCAATGCTCTACACCTTCAACATTTGAACAGTTTTCTTATATGTTTTACTTAAATATTAACGTACTTTGTCTGAAGCGATATCTTAAAATTTTAACGATCGTTATGAATTTGTTTTTGATTTTAAGCTTGAATAAATGTTAATTAGTTTCAACAGTGCAATCGCCTAACCTTGCTTATTCTTGTGTCTATTATATTTTCTTTCATAATTATCAAGTGTATGAAATTACGAGGTCCACACAATAAGTTCTCCAAACTTAATGTTCTTTATTGTTAAATTTTGTGTTTACTTTATATGTAATTTATATAAAGTATGAATTTTATTAAAATGAGAAAATAGGACAAAAAACAAAATTGGACCGTGACACTATACAGAATATTCCGTGATCAACAGCATGTTCCGAAATTAATATATTGTCAAAATAACGGCAATTTTTATCTACAATTAATTTTTAAGCATACCGGACATTAATTTATGAATGTCTCAATTAATGCCCAGTATGCTTAAAAATTAATTGTAGACAAAAATAGCCGCCATATTGACAATATACAGGATGCTCCCAGATTAATAGATAGGTTGTTCCAAAATTAATAAACAGTAAATGTCAAAATTAATTTATATTAAAAGTATATTATAGATAAAATGGCGGGAATATTTGAACATGGGGGAATCTAGTTATATCGGCGACCACCTTTGATTCTATGGGGAGTTTTTAAGGCGTGATAATGGATTACAAACACTAGACCAAACTTTGTGTATATTGCTACTGCTTTATGAGTATTCCTGATAATGCCTTACAAATCTGCAGATGTAAAGCTGTTAGATACCAATTTGTTTACTATTAATGCAATATAGGCGGATATATACAGTTTTTATCTAAAGTTTGCACAGGAATCTTATGGTAACAGTAATTTTCAAAATATCCAGCCTGTGGATGGTTTTGACAATTACTCTAACGTTGTTTCAGAAGTAGACATTGTTCTTTGTGTATATAAAACCCAGCTATAATTTATTAATGTTATTTACCTATATAATTGAGAGACTGTTTCTAATGAAAAACACATTCCTGATTATGGAATACAAATCTGTGTACGAAACGTGGCACATATTGGCGCTAATTTATGAGTATTTCTGATGATGACTTGCAAATCTGTGAATCAAACGTTGTTAGATATCACAAATTGCTCGGGAATTTGATGGTAATGGTAATCTTGAAAATATCCAGCCTACCGCAGTTTTAACGGCTACTTTGATGTTAATTTAAAAGTACAAAACTTTCTTTTTATATATAAGACGCTGTTGCAATTTTTAAAGGTTGTTTATCTTGTACAGTAAATTTCTATTTGAGTCTTGAAAAGCAAATAGTACTTTACGGTTGAAGAACTTGTGATTTTTTAAATATTATTTTTCTTGCATTTTTTGCTTCCTTGATTTTTAAAATGCTTTAAAAACCTTAATGTACATAATTGTAATTTTATTAAAAATATTTAGTGTAATTCATATTCCAGTTACTTTTGGTATTATTGATAAGTAAAGCTTCCTTATTTGCAACAATTTACATTTGTGAGATGTCGGGAAACCCAATTAGGGAAAATGTTAAATACAACTAACGTGACGACCGTAAATACCTGTTCTACTAGATTTAAAAGTACGTAATTTTACGCAGACTTCACGTAAGAGGGCAACCATCGCGTGAAATAAAAGGTGATAATCGTCTGATAAAATAATAATTAGTCAGAATTGTAAGCATGGCTCCCTTATCTCACATATTTATTTCGCGTAATGAAATAGAATTGTAAATAAATAAATATTTCTACTCCACTGTTTTAATGATACAATTCCCCCCTTTTGGCTTACAGATAAATGTATATTTAATTATTTCGGTTTCAACTACACCTCTTAAAAATCTAAGAACGCCTTTTCACAATAATTTTTAATATTTTCAAAAACTTTTGTTTGCTCAAATTATGTAAGTATTGATGGAATTGACGTGACAATTAATTTAAATAGTATTTTAACAGGTGATGAAGTTGAAGCCAAGCATTACATATTATAGCCCCCATATATAATTTTGATAAGATTTTATCCAAAATTGGGCTTGCAACGCAGATTATGGGATACCTCATTTATTTTACGTATAAATTGTAAATTAATCTTGAAGTTCAGATTATCAATCTTTCTATTGCTTTCCATAGCGACATTGATTAGCCCCAGCATGCTAGAAATTCCTTTAAACGTTTTATCGTCTTACGATACGAATATTTAAAAAAACATTAATGATTATTTTATCGGAACATAATTTTTTCCTACCAACTGGTAGCCACTTTTCACATACAGTTCTGTTAAAACATACGTTCCTGCTGTTTAATTGTATATAAAATCAATATTACGATGTGATTATAATACATCAATTTGGTTGAAACATTTTTTCTTCTTCTAGATAATTTCAAAAAACGTGTGCGTATTTTGATTTGCAGTTTGTATGATTTAAAAGCCGTTCTGGGCTTTAACGTTGCTTTAAAAGTGGACATCATTCTTTGTGTATTTAAATCACAACTTTGATTTTTTAAAGAATAATAATCTATAAAGTTATAAACCGTGTTTAAAGAAAAGTACAAGTTTATAGTATGCTTCATAAACTAGTTGTAATTACGTAACAAAATTTCTAATCAAGTTCGCCCTAAAATATTCTTCAAATTTAATTTTAGAATGATATATGAATTTTTATTAAAAATTTTCTAAAAACAGGTGTAAGATGTATATAATTTTAAATTATGTAGTCAATTTAATTGACAAACTTCAAATTTAGAAAAATCAATTTCCACCTAGTTTATTTAAAAGTAACTATAAGTAATATGTCATACCAGCTATCATTTAAATAATTACTTGTTACTGTTGTCATGTATAATAGTTTTAGGGGCATATTGGAAGTAAACAAATAATAATAATAAGTTTCCACTAAAATATTAATACCTACAATTTGCATAAATCACTACAGTATGTAGCATCGCTATCGTCACGTTTGCATTTGTTTTATCATAGCAGAAACATATATAATTAAGTGTTTTCTTATACGTTTGAAATAAAATTGAAAGAATAAATTAAATTTTAGACGCTGCACGAACGATCCTAAATATTTTTGACATGCTAAGCGTTGAAATGGTTTTACAAGTAATGTCTTCTTCTTCTTTGGTACATCCCACAAGGAAACGCCAGCTACCGCAGTAGGCACACTTGGCGGCGACAACATATGAAATAACATACTGTCTTTATCCGTAAAATACTAAAAATATGAAATAAATTGAAATTAAAAAGTAACGTACTAGACTACTGACATGTTTTTAAATATGTACGGTCTTTTGGAAGTTCCACATTCAGTATTTTCAGTTCATCCCATAGTATTTGTTCTTTCCATTACGTGTACGCTAATACAACAGCAATAAAAATTAAATTCTATTCTATTGCATTTATTACACCTAGGGAGTGGTTGAAAATTGTAGTATACAATTATAGAATACTATTTGAAGGTAGTGGGATGTTAAACCGTATTCATCATTTATGTAATTATTATAGTTTCCTAACCTAACTTGCCATTCAAGCATGTCCAGATCGTGTAATGCCGCAAATGTAACCTTATCTGTTGAGAATTCGTACGAAGACCTCGAAAAATTTCAACAGGTGTAAAAGGACAAATGTTCCTATAATGCAATTAATCAACAGATTTCAAATTTAGAAAAATACCAGCTTATTTAAAATGGACTCTTTATAAGTAACATGTCATACCTACTATCAACTAAATAATTACTTTTTATCGTTGAAATTTGTATTAACATTGGCTTTTATTTACTAATATGCTTTTGTAGATAAATAGGCAGAAATAAACCCTATCAAAATTTGTTCCAATTACCTCGAGTAGACTATTAAAAATGGAACCTCAGTTCATTCATCAATCTAATTATAAATCTAAAGTTCCCAATATTGTCTTATGATTTTTTATTTATCGTGATTTTATTGAAATTTGTGGAAGACTTTTACATACAAATTAAAAAATAATTTAAAGAAAATCACTACCTTTTTGTTTATTTCGGAGTTTACACAATAGAACGTTCATTTACGTAGTTACTTATGTTTCAGTTGCAAGAAATATTGAATACCTACTATCACGGTTATTGTCTAAAGTAATTGTTACCAGATTAGTTACTCAGTATAATTTTAAAAATATTAAACTTAAAATTACTTTAATACATATTGTCACTGTATATATAACAAATTCATATAGTAAAGTACAATTTAAATCAAAACGTACCGTTCCATATTAATTTAAGATAGAAACTACATATAAAAATTTAATAAAAAGACCTGCAAATATTTGTAATAAAGGACAGTATACCTAATTGAAGTTGTATTTAAATTTTTACTATATACATATTGTGCCATCGAAAAAGAGTACATCAAGAGCGGTAAAAATTAAAAAAAAATCTGCGGAATTCATTGCTGATATGTTTCTTCCCAACCAAAAAGCAAGATATCAACCATAGGCGTGTATCTATATTTTACTTATGTTCAATATTTTAATTATTTGCTATTGAAAATTAGAAATTTTTTTAGCTTACATCAAATGAAAAATGTCCTCATTCATTTTTAACGATCAATATGTAAATTAAAATTTCAATACATCATTTTAATTATCTATAATAAATGTCATTTATATGGACGCCTATGGCAAAATAATTATTTGGTAACTTTAGCATTATCTAATTTATAAATTCAATACCACAAATTTGTAAGTTTGATTGCCTATCCAGCAGTCTGTCCTTTTTCTCGATGACCCTGTAAATACCCAAATACATAGATTCATATAACGTGTGTAAAAGAACTCGTCTTATCAGAGTCACATATGGTTAACAAAGCATATGTCTCAGAATGATTTGCAAAAATGTACATTGTAACTACCAAAAGCAATTTAGTTATTAAAAGTTTATAGTTAAAATGTCGGGACATCATTTGTGAACTACTATTTGACAAGGCACGTTCGCTTTATACATTTTAGGTTAACCATTATTTGGTGAGACTGTATTTACAATAAAAAATATCAATTGCCAATAAATTTACTTAATAACATTTAAATTGGATTTAATAAAGGAAAAACAATTATAAAAGGTGAGTAAAGTGATTCCCATCCGCTTCCAAACACAAACAAAGTCGTTTTTGGAGGTTATTAAAAACATTTTATAAAATTTGTGGACAGTTGTTTAATTCATCACACTTAGTGATTATTTTCTGACGCAATTCATCAATGTTCGCAACATGCGTTTTAAAAATCGAATTTTTTAGGTATGGCCACACAAAATAATCCAAAGGTGTTAAATCACA
>JAHWXV010267593.1:0-10201 GCA_024586415.1 Phrixothrix hirtus | reverse complement strand
CCATTGTACTACAAGAACTCCAGAAATTGAAGAAGCAGTCCTAAATGCAATTGATGAAAATCCTGAACTTAGTACTCGAAAAGTTGGACATAACTTAAATGTTTCACATGTCTTGGTTTGGAGAATTCTTCACGACTTCCTGCTATACCCGTATCATATTCAAGGGGTCTAAGCTTTACTTCCCCGAGACTCAACAGCCATACTTATCGTCGGTTTCTGGAGGAGAACCTTCCGATATTTCTTGAAGAAGTGCCCATTTTAATTAGAAGAAGGATGTGGTTCATGCATGATAGCGCATTAGCCTATTGTAGTTTAGAAGCAAGAGAATATTTATATCGGGAATTTCATGACCGCTGGATAGGTCGTGGTGGACCCCAAGCTTGGCCGCCGAGGTCCCCAGATTTAAATAGTTTGGACTTTTTTCTATGGGAGAATCTTACAACTCTGGTTTATACCACTCCAGTTAACACTGTAGAAGAACTAAGGAATCGCATTAGAGTGTCTTGTGATGTAATAAGGAATACTCCAACCATTTTTAAAAGAGTGAGAGCTAATATGCGACACAGAGTTGAAGCATGCATCCTTGGAGGTTGGGGGCATTTCAAACATCTTATTTAGTTTTTCTGTGTTTGTTTCGTTTTATAAAATCTTCATTAATCTGTTAACAGTTAATTAAATTTATTTATTTTCACTTACTGACAGTTGTTGTTCTTTATTTTTTTACTGAGAACTAGTTAAAGATACGAAAAAATGTCAAGAGGTCTTTTTTATTAAAAAATGGTATATCATTCATAAAATAATTTGTGTTTTTAAAAAAACAGTGGCGTACCATTCATCCCAATCAAAATAGTCAAGGTAAAATTAATTGGACGCCACTGGTTAAAATTGAACATAGGTTAGTATCAAAAAAGATGCATTTCTATATCTGCTTTATACCCCCAAAGTTTTATAAAATATCTGATGTAGTTGCAGAGTTATTAAAAAAAATGTTTTAAAAAAAATTTATTTATCACTTAATATATCAAAAATAAACCGAAAACGGACGTATGTTTATATGAAGCTTTTGTCTTAAAATCATGCACTGATTAACCCCTGCAATATTGACATTCAATTATGTAACACACTGTATAGTTATCTTTTTAATAGATCTCAAATGGTAAAATATAACCATAATATATCGAATCCAATGATGTCTACTATGGGTGTGCCTCAAGGTTCTATACTTGGTCCACTGTTATTTTCTTTATACACTAATAATATAAGTTCTTCCTTAAAACATTGTTCCTTTCACATGTACGCCGATGATACCCAATTGTATTATTCGTTTCCATCTGATAAAATACCAGAATCACTTTCTTTGGTAAATAAGGATTTAGCTAACCTAATAACTTTTAGTGAAAAACATTATCTTAAAATTAATCTACCAAAATCGTTCTTTATGGTGTTTGCTAAGAAATCATTAAGATAACGCCTAAATGTAACGTTTAATATAAAAGTGGGAGATTACACTTTGCCTCAGAAATACGTTTATAAAAATCTTGGTATAATGATTGACGTTGATTAGTGTTTTGAACACTACATATTTAAATGTATTCAGAAAGCGTACTATAAATTAAAATTGTTGTTTACCCATCGTTATTATCTTTCAAGAAACGTGAAAATTTTTCTTTGTGACTCTCTAGTTTTGTCGAACTTTAATTACTGTGATACTCTTTACGATCAATGTTTAACTGCATATAGTAAAATTAGAATACAACGCTTACAAAATTCTTGTCTAAGATTTATTTTTGGTGTTTAAAGAAGGCAGCACATTTCACATAAATTTAAGTTAATTAATAAGCTCAATATGTCTAATAGACATAAATTATATACATCTGTGTTATATTGCAAGATAATCAATACCCAATCTCCTTCCTACTTGTTCGATAAAATGTGTTTTAGAGCTCATCATCATTATGTTAATGTAAGATCCAAAAATGATTTATCAATGTCATGTTTTAAAACTATTTTGTTTAAAAGATGCTTTTCGCACAATGCTGTTCATTACTATAATAATTTAATACCGAAATATTTACGAGCAGTCTCAATGCGTAAACTTAGATCCACTTGTTTTTAAGTCAACAATAAGACACCTCGCTTTTGGTAACCATTTTACACATCCTGATGATATTAATTTTTTGTCCTAGTCGCTGAAGCTCTGTTTTCTTTTTTATTTATTGTTAAAATTAGGCACAGTGGAAGACAAAATGACCACTACCTAGTGGTGACGTTGAACTGTGATCTTTTTCCACTTAACTAATTTATTTTTAGTTATTATTTAAATTATATGTGATAATCAATTTCTTGGAAAATAAATATAATTTATTATTATTATTAAAATAAATCCTTTACTTTTCACTACCACTAATGATAATTATCTTTATCTAAGGGTTTGTTATTTATATAACAAATAAACTACAATAATATGAATCAAAAAATGTTCATTTATAAAAAACGGAAATGAAATGTTAGTCATACTATAGCAATGATCATTTTAAATAGTACTGAATTAATTTAAACAATTAATGAAACAATCTAAGATATTACTTAGCCCATTATTGAAGGTTTAAAAGTTAAACTTACCAATTTAGTTAATTTTCCAAATTTCTCAAGACGCTGTGCTCTTTTAAAGAGCTTTAAATTTACAGTTGAACGAAATATTAGATATATGAAGGCGGTTTTTTTAAATTACCGATTGTGCAAATAAACAGCTAATCGATTGGTAAGAAGTGGATATTCGCGGAGAGCGCTTGCACATCTCCCTGCTGTAGTCACTGCCACTTTCAATGTCATGCCGCCTTTGTGAGTTGAGTACAGGCACGCAAACACGGCTGCTACAATTGACTCTTCTGCCGACCGCGAGGTGCGCAGTGAAATGCCGTTTCTTCAAGCAGAATTGGATAATGCAACGGAAACTAATCGAATAATGAGACGGGTATACGGTGAAAACTTTATTAATAATTGTGTGGGGAACTTAAAGAAGTTTACGGTGAAGAATGGCAACGACGCAAATCTGTTGCGAAAAAAGGCACTGTTCAATGAATTGATCAAATAGTTCGAAAACAATGTATATATCCCATAAGTGAGTCGTGTGTGGAATTTCCTGAAGTTTAAAGGCCTTGTGCTTACATAACTGTATAGAACACTTGCGCTGCGAGAAAACATCTTCGATGGTCACAAAAGCCGCCGAAATGCAGCAGCTTTGACGTTACTCGCCCGTGTGGGGCTGCATATAACGATTTTTTGAAGTTAGTTGTAACTGGAGATAACACTTATACTCAATATGCCACCCCTGCAACAACACAATAGTTACGACAAAGGATGCACCGAAACTGTCCAAACAAATCGAAGAAGTTCAAAAAAACCATCAGCAACAGGATGGTTATGGCTGCCGTCTTCTGGGAGCAAAAAGCATGTTGCCAGTAGAGTTAATAGAACCCAGTACTACGATTAATGCACATGTTTATTGCCAGACTTTACAACGACTGCATAGATTCATTCAGAACAAAAGCAGGTGCATGTTGACTTCGAGACATCTTCTGATTCATGACAATGTCCGATATCACAGTGCTGCTGTCACCCACTACAATATTTAGAAATTTCTATGTGAGGTTTTGCAGCACCCGGCGGGTAGCCTTAATTTAGCTCCTGACAGCTGCTACCTCTTTCTTGAACTCAAAATGTAGCTAGGAAGCAGAGGTTCAAGATTGATGGTGGTCTTCAAAACGTGGTACGCCCCTTTTCAGCTTACTGCCAGCAACATTCTATGGAGCGGGCAGTATAAAGTTCGTTCACAGTTATCATAAATACCTCAATATTCACAGCGATTATGCCGAATAGTAATCATCTTGTTACCTAACTATCGGTAATAAATTCATTAGGTTATTTACACTTGCCTTTATTTTATGGATCATCGAAGATTGAAAAAATCCCGCCTTCGTATTTAGGATTATAATAAAGTATATTTCCTGCAAGTACAAATTACCTTTAGATAAACTACCATTTTGACAAAGGATAAATAAACTAATTATCTGTGTATAAATAGAATAAATTTTAACTATACTCGTATAAAGTGAAGTTTAAATTGGAACTTGCAGTTTTATAGCTTTTCATCCATATACATGTTCTATTCAATTAGAATTTTAACCTCACACTTTATATACCTCTTCAGAAATTTTAATTACAATTATTCCTTTACTCACTTCTGATTTTTAGAGATTTCTATTTGTTTAAGTTCTCCTTAAGTATTATTATATTCTATTCTCACCGCTAGATGCATACATATGTCATATTTGTGTATCTCGGTAATATTATATTTCACATTTGTACAGAAGTGTTTACTAGACAATACATTAAGCTGTTATTTAGCTGATACAAGGGCCAAGCAGAGTCTATTGAGAATAAGAAACACGGGTAATTTTTTTAAAAATATATTCAAAGTAGTTTCCTTCAGTAATAATACACTTTACCACTATTTCATTCCACTACTTAAAATCCCCCAACCATTCTTCCTTTTGAATGTCTGCGAAATAGTCTTGAACTGAAACTTTAATCTCCTCCTCGGACAAGAATTCACTGCCCCGCGGAGTTTTCTTAAGCCAACAAACAACAAAAAATCACATAATGCTAGGTCTGATGAGTATGGTGAATATTTCATTATTTTCACCATTCCATCGGCCAAAATATGTCGAGTTGTAAATGATATATATGACGACACATTGTCATGGTGTACCATGATTCCCTTCTCTAAAACTCTATTAAGTATTTCAGGTTAACATTTTCTGTGTACCACTTCTCTGTAACTGGGTTCTGTCCATCGAGAAAACTACGTACATAGCTTTCTTGGTTGCTCTTTGTTTTTGTCATTGTCGGGCTTGCTTCGCCTTCATGAATCCATACACGGCTTTCTTGGTGAGTTGGTACAACGAAAAAGGGTATACAAGTTTCATCACAATTGTGGTAAAAATTTGGTGCCCGCCACTATTTAAAAGATTTAGCGTTTGTGGCACATTTGGACACGCTCTACTTTTTGGAAGTTTGTAAGTTTGTGGGGCACAAAACGGCTAACAAGTTTTTTAAATCCATATGAACATGTATGATTGTTTTAACTGCTGAGGATCTAACCGTAGGTTATTTATCTATTACTGAATAGGTTACTTTATTGTCATCTGCAATTACCTTTCTAATCGCAGTAATGTTTTCATTTGTATCAGCTGTAGAAGGACGTCCTGCGCTTTTTGATAATAAACAGAAGTTCTTTCGTGTCCGAATTCGTTATACCACAGGTAAATTGTAACTAAGGAAGGGGGTTGCTGACTAAACGCTGAACCTAAGCTTTCCTTGTACTCATAAGCGCTTAATTCTTTTTTGAAGTCGTAGTAAATCATAATTCGAAAATGTTCTGTTGATAATTCCATTTTTTCACGTGTGTTGTAACTTTAAAGACTTAATAAAAAACCTTATAGCTACCTTAAACTCTGTAAATTATATATCAATTGACAGGTAAAAGAACATAAATATTAAAAGTGAGTATTTTGTTTTTGACGGTTCCCTTCATTTTGTGATTGCCAATAATTTCAGCTTGCCCATTGTATTCCTTGGTACCCCCTATCTCTAGTTTTTAATGAGAATTCTTTTTATTTTTGTTATATTAACAGTTAGCTTCCAGGTACTATTTCGATAACCTTTGTTTATTTTAATTAACCTGTATTAATAACCAATGTACTGTGTTTTATTTATTAATCTGTTTGCTTTATTAAATGCTAATTTCATTTCTTGTATATATTTAATTGGAAGACTTTGTTAATAACTGTCCTTGAATAATTTTTGAAGAATTTATTGCTTGTTTCCTATAATGTTGATATAGAAAATTGAATATCCGAACAGGTAAGAAACGTATAACTCACGGATGATGAGTTACAAACTTTAATAAGAACGCATATTTGTACACCGTTTTCGTAGTAAACTTAGGGTAAAAATATATATTTATACTTGAATCAAAAATATTTAAAGTAGAGCTAAGAAATATTTATCGTAATTTTGTTTATATTCTAATAAAACTTAAAATAAAATGCTATATACACTATTAAATTATACATTAATTTGGGCAGCTATATGCGTTCTTAAATTAGCAAAAGCTTTTGGGTATTTGTCCAAACAACAGAATAAAAAATAACTAACCACATAAAAGTATCAAATGTCTTTATTTTTCGAGAAACTTGGCAGAGGAATTTTTCGTTAAACTTAATGTTATGTGTATTCTGTAGTATAATAAGTACTCGTTATTTAGTCATAATAGTAATAGTCACCTAAATCAATATTAAATATTGAATTATCTTGTTTTGAAGTGAGTTTGCCGCACATAACTATTCGAAAATATCAATAGCAATTATATAAACAACTTTAAAATATTAGAAAATTTCCATTTTAAGCAACTTGTGATATTTGTTTCTCTTTTTTACGATATGGTCATTCAAGCTTGTTTACCATAAAACTGATAATTGAAAAATTGTATTTATTTAAATAGTATAAGTAAAATTTCCAGATGGTTAAAAATATTCCAAAGACGACGTATTGTTTACTAATATTCAATTTCGATTATTATTTTTATGAACTAAGGTCTCGAAAAAACATTTCAAATAACAAAAGCAAAATATTAAGGTAAATCTTTGGAAAGCTATTAAACTGAGTTGTTATATTTGTTAAATTATTTAGTGGATAATATAGGAAAGAAAACGCAGTATTCAACATAACCTGGTACAATTTAAGATACTTTATTTAGTCCGACAAATACAGCCATTAATTATATTTTATATATTATTTGGCGGAAATAAGTAATTTGTATTTCGCATCTGATGTCGAATCCAGTGAATTAACAAATGAGTGTTTTCTGGTTAGCTGAAGAGTAGTCGCTGGTAAACTCCGCCTATTAAAGAAGTAAATTCGACTTCGATATTTACACGTAGATTCTTTAAGTTCTATACACGCGTAATTATTATTTATGGTTAATTATAAATACATAAGTTTGTCTTGCTGTTTTGGCTTCGAGGAATAAAAGAGTTAAATTCACATCTATAACCCGATTACTAAATGATAAATATAAAAATTTGGTATTGTTTAATGCGTACTACCATTTCTATTTCAGATACATCTTCTACTACAAGAAAACTGCCTTAATAAGCGAGACTTGACTATTAAATAAGAAAACCGATGGGAATAGTGTTGTTTATTGTTAAAATTTGGTAGCTTAATTGTTATCTTCATCAGCACATCACCCTCGCCTATCTATATACTGTTGTATTTATGTTTTCCATTGTTGAAAGTTGTATTGCAGATTTCCATGTGTTAACCCACCCAGCATCGCAGTCATTTTCTGTCTTACCATATCCATATTTTTACAATGTGTTCTTTTAATGCAAATTTTACTTTAGAATAGAACTAGAAGTAGTACCAAGTTGAATGAAGTGAATAAGGTAAATTGATTAAACTCAGAATGCCCTTATCGGCCCAAAACAACTTTACGGTTAGAGAATTGCAAATACAGTATTATTGCGATGGATAATTGACAACTTCTTTTCCCAGAACTCAGGCCCCTTGTAACCTATTTGTTCGTTCAACATAACTAACACTTCATGGTATTGCATATCACTGGTATTCAAGAAAATAATCGGCAGTGGCCATTTTCGACCAGCTCGTTCTTATTTTCTTCATTCTCGTTTTAGAATTTAGAATTTCTGCATCGCGCCTTTAAATATATTTGTAATTACTATTATATTTAATTTGGCCTTTTAAATGTTACGCTCATATTTATAATTAATGCGAGATTTCGAAACGGAAACTTCCTCTTTGAAATAGGTTTATTCTTGACCGTAAATATTTAATTTCTGGTAGGTTTAAAAACGATTTACATCCTTCGCTTAAGTATTTTGTAATTAATTAATCAGTTTTATATGAAGGACTTCCTCATAATATCAATTTTGAGCTTGATAGTGCCTTGTGCGACGGTCGAGGTTTTCAATTTTGTCCTGTGCTTTATGACTCTGCTATGCAAACTGGATAACTTTGACTTTTGAATAAAGCTGTTGTATGCTACCAAGCACTGCTAATTCAACTTCAATTGTGAAAGATCAAATAAGAGAATGCGAGACGTTTTAGTGATATTTTCACAGATTGAGTTGCATTCTTACCTTTGATGAGCCTAAGTACGTTTTAGTGACATTTTCACAGATTGAGTTGCATTCTTACCTTTGATGAGCTTAAGTACGTATTTGAAATGTGGAACAGTGTTTGATTAATTTTAAAAGGATTTCCGTTAAGTTAGGTACACCAAGATGGTGTCCTCTAAAGTAGTATGAACAATTTAGTGGTGTAATTGCATCTGATTTGTATTCAGTAGTGTTACGCCTAAAATAAAAAGTAATAGTTCCGAAAGCAAATCGAAGTAATAGTACCTAGCGTTGTATAATTCTGTATATCGCAATGTCCATTTATCCAGACACGAATATATTGGAAGTTATGAATTTGTAATCAATGGTTGTAAGATTAATAAACTACAGTTTATTGTCGGGGGAGTTTACTAATGTTTTGGATTTAATCTCCGAGTATGAAAATGTATGGTTGTTAATAAAGCTATAATAATTAATGGTACAAACGAATTGCTGAGAAAATCCATAGGTGCTTATTAATAATTGGATTCGTTGACACGTTAATTGGATTGTTGAAGTATCAACCATGGAAAGGTATGGTTGGTATGTGTATGAAAAGAAAACTGAATTATATATTGGGTTCATTTCTGCTACCATGGGTGAACTGTATTATAGCTACTTCTAAATACCTATACATATATATACGTTGTGTTTTAAATTTCCGCATTTCCGCGGGTATTACATGTTGAATTGGTTTGCTGGGTATTCTCTCGCGTAAGTCCTTGTTAGTTCTGAAAAGTACCTTGTTGACGACGCTTCGGCAAATTCACATTTGCCATTATCAAGTTTTCGCTTTAGTTCTCGATCTGGTTATTCGTATAGAACTGATTTCTTTTACCGTTGGTGGGGCTTTCTATACTTTCCTACTTATATATATATAATATTATAAGTTTTACTACTAAACATTAATTTAGTAAAATTTGTTTCTAAATATATATGAACAGGAAGTTTCTTTTTTATATCTTTTTAATTTGCTAACGTTTCGGGGATATGTTTTCCCCTTCGTCAGAGCATACAAACAAATTTGAAACAATTTCAAATTATAATATCATATAAAGTTCGTATAAAACTAAATATATATATATATATATATATATATAGATACATACATACATACATACATATACGTATATGCTGTGTTATAAATTTCCGCGGGTATTAGATGTGAATTTGTTTGTTGGGTATTTCTCAGGGTTGTAGAGACTTTTCTGTCAGTTTTGTAGGTTACTCTATATTATATTTGTTTAAGATTCTGCTTATTCTATCAGTGGTTCCTTTTACGTAAGGCAGATAAGCTTTAGCAATTGCCTTTTCTTTTTCTTTATTCGTAGATGTGTTCGGTTATTCTGTGTGCGAGACGAGAAGAACATAAAAATAACGTAAAGAAGAATGAGAAAGCTTCATCACTACACAACATGTAAATACAACATCGCATTCGATAGACTTCCACAATACTAGAACAATCGCAAACATCGAGAAATATGGCAGAAAAATAATAAGCGAGGCGATCGAAATATGGAAGCTACCAAACAAGCTTAATACACGTGATAGCACATAGAGATTGCCAACACCGTGGAAACCATTACTAAAGTCTCAAGCAAAAGCATAAACAGAAAGTTAAAGCGCAAAAAGAGAAAGCTCACAAAATCCCCTGTGCATAATTGCCGGACCAACGACGCGGAGCCGTATGAGGAGCGCCCGTCAAAAAAAGAAAGTAGAAGGAGTATATAAAGCCCCACCAACGGTAAAACAAATCAGTTCTATACAAATAACCAGATCAAGAACTAAAGCGAAGACTTGATAATGGCAAATATGAATCTGCCGAAACGTTGTCAACAAAGTTTTTTCAGAACTAACAAAGACTTACGCGAGAGAATACCCAGCAAACCAATCCAACAAATGCATATATATATATATATATATATATATATATATATATATATATATATATATATATA
>JAHWXV010267582.1:0-13682 GCA_024586415.1 Phrixothrix hirtus | reverse complement strand
GATTCTAAGTTAACTGGCACGATAACTAGGATCAAGTGTTTAAAGGTAGAACTAATTAACTAATGTATGATTCTAAGTTATTTGGCACGATAACTAGGATGAAGTGTTTAATGTAGAACTAATTAGTAAATGTATGATTCTAAGTTATTTGCCACAATAACTAGGATCAAGTGTTTTAGTGTAGAATTAACTAACTGATGTATTATTCTGAGTTATTTGGTCACAATAACGATAATCAAAATGTTTAGTGTTGTACAAAAATGTTTACAACGGGCCAATTGTTAATAAATGAATATGCGCGTACTTACTGCGTAGAGGCGTCGGGACGCTGGTAGCGACGGCGGCAGGTCGTTCATGGCGGAAGCTGTACACGTCGACTGGGCGGCTGGAAGTCTCTGCAGGCGGGCAGCGCGGGACGGCTGTCGGCTATCGAGACGGCGTTGTTGTCTGAGCGGCTGGCGCACGTAGCGGCTGGCGGTACGTGATGGCGGGCAGCGGGAAGCTCCTCTGCAAAACAGTGTCCGTGAGAGCGCTTGACTGATGCCGTCAGCGTAGCTCTACCTAACTATCGGATACTTGGTCTCAATCTGCCTACGCCAAGCACCCGAATAGTTCCCAACTACTAGTCACTTGGTCTCAATCTGCCTACTCCAAGCTTCTAGTAGTCACACCAACTACAGAATTCATTTCGGATTTTGTGCCCTTTTTATACTGATTGGCAGGAGAAAGTGGCGTAATGCTGGATTGCCATTGGTATTCACGGAATACCAATGGAAATCGTTGATTTAAAATTGCATTATTTGTGCATATGCAATAGAAGAAGTTATTCTGTCGTCGGTACGTGTACACGTACCGACAGCCATTCGTGGGCGGTGATTGGATGCATCTTCACTTACTTTTGGAAGATGCAGATCAACTCAAGAAGGACTTCTATAAGCTTTACCATCCCCTCGGCGAAGGTGTTGCACGTCTTTGTGGCTTGCAGGATTGTTTGTCCTGCCTGGAGAATTTTTACGATGTCGAAGCTCGTGGAGGTGGTGGTGGTAATCGGTTGTGATGGTGTTGGCTGGCTTTCGGAGGTGGTGAGCGTGACCTTGTACACCTGTATTGTTAAGTAGCAATTTGGTTTATAAAATTGAATGTAGTCCTTGTGGTTGTTCTTATATTGGATAAACTATACAATGCTTAAAAGAACGCTTGACACAACACAAGTGCGATTTTTCAATTAAACCTAATTGTTGTGCTTTATCATTACATGTCAAGATAACTAAGCATATTGTTGATCTTGATGTCATTGGCATCATTTTTAAGGAATCAGATTACATAAAAAGAATTTTTCTTAAAACTTTGGCAATTAAATTAGATCCAAATTGCCCTAACAGTAAAACTGATTATTCTGTTGTTAGCAACATTTATACTAATATTTTTAAATACATTAATTTTAAATAACTAAATTTATTATCATTCTTTCGCACTTCACTTAAAATTTTTCATTGATGAAGGATTTTTCTATAGTACTTATTGTATTTATTTGTTATATAAATGTATATAAAATTTTTAAACTGTTCGTGTATTGTAATTTAGTATTACGTTATCCTTGCTTTTTTTTTGTTTTAAAATCAAGTCATAGTTACGTTTTAACTCCTGACAGTTTAAAATGTATTGTATTTTTAGTAGTATATCTGTTAGTTTTTATATCTTATGTGAGTCCTTAATTTATACTATTATATTAAGTGCTTATTATACCGAAACGTCAGTTGAATATTTACTTATTAAAAATGGATATATCAGATATTTTCCTGTCTATAGATTATATATATTATAGTCTATGAACTTGGTTTTTAACGTAGAAATACTGCTAGGTAATTTCTACTTAAAGTAACATTTTAGAAATTGGAAATAGATGATAGGTTGTTGCAATTTCCATAGGTGAGAACTGAATAATTTTTAAATGTTGAAAACGAGGGTCTAACAATTAGTTTTTTTTATATTGCCTTATTAATCGAATTAGTAATATTTCATAATTAAGTTGTCTTAGAAGGAATAGCACTTCTAAAGCACATTTTATCTGCTTCATGTGTCGGTACAGTAACACCCAGAACTTTATCACTACCTTCAGTAATGTATAAGCTAATCGTTTTAACCCACTCTATTCATACCTGTCATTAATTGTAGGGCAATTTATTGTTGAAACTAGCTTTCTCGCTGTAAACGTACATGTTTGCCATATATTTTAATAAACCTTTTAGGAAAATATGTATATACAATGTATATATGTCTAATCTTTAGAAAACTCTATAGGCTTGTAATATTTTTCAATTAGTTATTAATACATATAGCACGAAAATTTTGTAAATAATCAATAATTGTATCCTTTTTAGTGTTCAACAGTTTGCTTTTTTATGAAAAACCAATAATGCTTTTAGGGATATGGAAAGGTTGAAAATCGATTCTGGATTTTTACAAGATTTTATTGTACCGCTATAATACGCTTTTAAATAACTTGGCGTCTCTTTAGAAGCAAGCTTCTAACCTTTACAAAGACTACCTGGCGAAGCTTTTAATCTAGAGGCTTTCGCATATTCATTAAATTTAATATCAGATAAAGGGTCCTTAAAATTTCTATTCTTAAATTTCCATATATTTTACATAACAAAATTCGTTATACCAATTAAACGAATATCTTTGAACTGCACAATTCAAATTTGAAGCAATATATAAACTAAATAAAAATTTAATATCAGTTCACTATTTAGATGGTTATAAAAGCATAAAAATATATTTTTCTACTCCTGGACTGCAATATATCTATTGCGTATGTGTAGTCTGTACCCAATTTCGATACACATTTATTGATGTATGAAACTTATACCCATGATTTCTTTAAATCCAAGGTATGATTAGAAGTTGAAATGAAAGTAAAAGTACCTTAATCTAACTACAAATAAATTTAAAAGAAAACATAAGCCATAAATATAACTTTATAGATAGTGTTTTACTTATATGGTACATATGGTACATCACTGTAGGCGGTAAGATTAAATAATTTAGAGATTAGGGATTATTGATGAAACAACGTGAGGACAAAGAATTAGAACAGTACAGTATAGATTCAAAGTAAAAATTGATATAAATAAAGTGATATGAAATAACATGTTGGGCGTCGTCTAATAATTCTTAGACAATCTTTTAATATTTATTTATCTTGACAATTTATATCAAATTATTTTATTCGTACAATTTTTAACTCTATGTTATATAGTATTGTTTAAATTTGTATGCTTATGTTATTTTAACAATAATTCTTTAGATTTAAAGTAATTAACACTACTATCAAAGATGACGAAAACGTGACATTTTTCGAAATCAGTCGACCTGTATTCTACACTACTCGATCTATAAAGTTATTTTTGAAACTTATGTTACCTTTTAAAATAGTATACAATGATGAACAAAACTTGAGATAATTTTAATTTAATTCTAAGTTTCATATTTATTGGCAATAAGAACACAATAATCTGTATAGTATTATGGCAATCAGGTACGTAAACACGCATATATTTTTTCGTATCGTCAGTGAAAAAAGTAGGGAAAGTATTGTATACAACTTTTATATAATTACTACTATTGATGCACATGTCTGAAGTACTATATACTTTCCTGCGATTAGTAATTTAATTCATGCTCATAATTATTGTATAATATACTATTATCAATCTATTGAAAGCTGCAGTGACACTTGAATTCTTGTCTGTGTATTCATTAAGGCAAGTTGAATTATTAGTTTTCATTAGTGTTTCAACTTACAGCTACAATGGATTATTAGCATTATTTTAAAGAAGTTTATAAATCATTACTTACATTTTTAAAATGAAATGCATCATTAAATGAGTTTCCGCAATTCAAGAAAAGAGGAACAAATGTCTAATTGACACTAAATTTATTAGTGTCTTTATAACTATTACATAACACTTTCACTTACAATGTTGCCCTTAAAGCTTAGCTTAAATTAAACGTCTACCTTAATATCCATATCAGTATTTTCAAAATGATACTGCAAAGTTGAAGGCAAAGCCACGTCTATAACAAAATATATTCTAAACCTACTGTTTTCTTGTAGACAGGGTTCCCTAAAATACTTTCAACAGAAAATGATAAATGAACGATGTTAGTTTTCAACTTCATTTAATATAGCATGACATCTTTGCAGTTTGTGAATCGTTGGCATACAGTTATATTAATTCTTTTGGATTTAAGAATTGGTAATAATGTAATTCGGTAAACGAAGAATACGTATTAAATTTTAATAACTGCTTTTTAACTACAAATACCTGACATATCACAATGCACTATCTAATTTTATCTTATCATATTAGCATTATTAAACAAAGTCAAAAGTTTCGTTAAGACTATAAAGAGAACAACAAAATCTTAAAATAGTTAATGTTAAGATAAAAATTTAATCTACGTGGTCTAAGCTGGATGTCAATGTTCAATAATTTTGTACGAAATACAATTATGATATTTGTTTTAAATGAGTTCGAAACTAAAAAGCACCCTATGCAAAAATGTAGTGGCTAAAAATTAATTAATAGAATAAACAACGTAGAAACAATCTAAGAGATATGTTTTTCCTTACTAATTCTGAAAACACAAAACTATCGCTTGCGTTCGTTGCGTCCACCTACCACATTCCTTCCTGTAAGCTTAAAGTGTTAAATAACTAATATAAACGAAGCAGTGTTAAAACACTGCCTTTAAATAAATGGCGAGTTGCCTGTGTTTTCTACATACCTTATCATAAATTAGCACATTATGGAGTTCCATGCCTCTAAAACATTTAGCTTACTTACTACAAGCACTATATTAATTCCACTGGCTTAACTAATTACAGTATGATAAAACCGACCACGGTGTATCTTATCGATTTTGAAAAAATTTGGTGTGCTGATAGTATGCATAAAATTATGACATAGATATTTTTTCTAACTGTGTTAACTACTTCAGCGTTTAGAAATTCACCTGCAAAGTTTTGATAAAATTGTTGCCTTTACCTTTTCACTCAAATATCAATTGTTACACAAAATGTACAGAGTGTTGTTTTTTTAAGGGATATTAAGTGTCATCGTTGCTTTTGTAGATCTACTCCAGCTATCCTAAAAGCACCCCCACCACTAGTATTTCTGGATTATGTTACGTTACTAATACTAGATATTTCATTTGTAATTTTAATAAATTCTCTTATAAAAATCTTATCCTTTAAATACATAAAAAAGGGTAGGTTTTTAACAATAACTAATTTGGCTAATATTTAAAAGAATTACAATAGTTGCAAAACATTATTAGCTTTAGTTGAGCACATAAGCTTTGATAAATCCTACAGCAGTGAAGTGTGGTGTATTACAGTGAAGTTGTCAAATATTTAGCCAAATTCTTCTGGAACCGCACAGGTGTGCACAAACTTACGACATGAGCGTGAAACCTACTAATTTTACAGTTCTTGCTTAATTTTTGCACTACACTACACTCCTATATCTCTGAGCTAGGTTAGTATTTATTGTATTATACTTCTCCACCACATCGAAGTATCCGAAGTGCTTCACATTTACACGACAATTTAGCACTTTAGTTTATGAACGCCAAGTAAATACCCGCGAAGTAGTGTAGGATAGGATTCAGGAAAAAAATCTATAATCAATAATAAAATTATTTTTGTAATTTATTTTTCTCTTATATGAAATTCATATGTATATGTAACGTATTATATTTAAATGTCTTTTTTGTATTCATTTTTTATAACTCAAAAATATAAACTTTACGATTTAGATGCCTAATTTTAGAACTGCACAATTAATCTCATAATTTGTAGTAAATTAGTTTCTTAATATGCCTTAACGAGCACAAGGAATGTTGTTCGACACTCGTACGCTGTCATATTTCAAGTTTTCGATCTTCTTTACAGAACTCGGCTTATGCCTCATTCTGTTAAAATCGATATCGCGTATGAAATATGGGGTGGATTCGAATTTATTTCTAAAACAACTATTGCATATCCATTACTTGCAGTTCAAACAGATATTAATTTTAAATATAGACCTAACGCTGTTAAAATAAAACATAATTATTAACTAGCAGAAGTGTCATTAACTGAAAAATGAGTCAAATCAAATATTTGCTTGTCCAACACAAAAACTTTCTTAAATTTCATGTCATAAATTGGAATAAGTTTGCTTTCAGGTAAGATTTTAAATTACATCAAGTAACGTTCTAAATTAACAGAATTATTCACAGTTTATTGATATTACACTTTTAGTTGGACACGGAAATGAGATGTAGGACACGGGAATGAGAATAAAATATAGATGTAAAATGAAAAAGTATAAATTCTGAACTTAATTATTGTTCGTTACTTAAAAAATGTTAAAAGGATTTTATTTTTCATAACATCCACTAAAGTTGGGAATGACTAACATACTCTTTTACCCTTATGGGCAACAGTCGGCTTAGGAAGTATGTTCCATATTTTATTAAAAAGAATATAAGACACGTCATTTTCATCTTATTTAAATAGTTTAACATTTTTCTTGCATATATTTAGAAAAAAACTTTGACCTAACCATCCTTTTCTAGATCGCTTTGATAAATGGCTACGTATATGAATGATTACCGCACTCATTATTTATTGGTACCAAAATATAGGCACCTATTTTTATACTTGATACTTGAGGAACTTGGTTCTTTAATTCATATTTTATGTCTGAATCTCTCATTGCCATTTTAAAATTTGAAGTTGATGCTTGTGAATTTCGATCTTCTTAATCAGAATCGCTGTCTTCGTACCTCATTCTGAAATTTTTAGTGATCCATTTTTCAACCAAAGCAGAATTGTTATTGTTGTATTCCATATATCTGCTTGCATAATGACTACATATCATTTTACATGAAAAACAAAATAAAATACGAAACCAGATTCTTGGCTTTGACAACCATACAACAGCCTGATGCACTCTCATGGTACCCTTAAAAATCTTAATAGAACTGCGTTTTATCTCTTCGTCAATTTTATTAGTTGCCTCCTTGATGATTACAAAAAACATTGTTTTGGAACAATGTTTTCGAAGAATATTCATTAAAGAAAGAAATCAGTCAATATCAGATCCCTGTGCAACGCCACGGGCGGCAGTACGTTTGCATGAGCCACCAATATCATCAGCTGCACCTTTGCCATGTCCTGCTTCCTGGTAATTCCATGTTACGTGTTCTATTTGGGGAATATATTGTTTTAGATTATTTGCTAAGAAATGAAACATAAACCTATTGCGGTACTGGGTTGCTGGACTTTCACTTAAGAAATGAATTGTAGTAGCTTTTCCTAATGCGTTTTTTAACACAAGTAATAGATGAGTCCAAATAGCAGGTACATGGTGTTTTAAACTTTCCGATAACGTACAGTAACAAGTAAAATCAATAGAATTACCCGTGTTTTATCAATGGTTACAGTATGTAGTGTTATTTGCTACCTTGAACCTCCAAAATGGAACTATTGCGTGTCTTGAGCATATTTCATATTATAATTTTCATTAAAATCGCAATGTAATAAAATTTTATCTTTTGGAAGTTCCTTTTTAATATTGATATTGTATTATACTGGTGAAGAATTCTAGCTCTGTGGGCCATAATGTCTACCACTTTTTGTTGAAATTGATTTACTGATAACCCTAAAATTTCTTCTGTAAACGATGTTTTTGTTGTTTTCGTTGAGGTTTTGCTTGAATTGGTTTTATCGCTTCCTTTTTAATAATTCACTTAAAGCGTATGACTACTTTATGCTGGGAAAAATCTTGATACTGAAAAGACGTATTTTGACATTGCTCATATAGCTGAAAAAGACACCTTTCATTTTTGGGATCACAATATAAGTTGTAAATGATTCTCGAAGCGGTCTTAGAAAGGAGTACTCGAGAGAACCACAAAGTACACATCATTAGTTCTATGTTTGCATGAGTAGTGCACGTGCATGTGTCTGTATTTGAAACCTTCATAGGTATTATCCAAAAAGGACGGCGCCTACAGAATGAAACATAACTAACTGTGATTTCCCGGTAAGTTCTCGAAAATCGCTTGTGAAGGTTTTCCATTGTTTGTTAAATATCGCTTCTGCTTTTTATTTTGCTTCTGGTTATCGTGTCTTTTTTTCTTGCACAAATTCTTGAATTTATATCCTGTTTAAGGAAAAGATGTATTTGACGTCTGGCTTCACCTATATATTTGCTGGTTTTTCCACGAACTTAGACTTCTAAATTTAATTTGTTTTGGACAATAATTTTTGTGACCATATTTTGGTATGACATTACCAGGCATAAGTATTTCCACGGTCTGTTTAGATTTTTTATCTCTGCTTCTGAAAAGAGAATGCTTTTTTAATTTCTTTCTCGGCTGGAGTTTCCAGTAATCCTTCATTTTCCAGTTACATTTTTGTCTTTATCGTTGGTGTTAAGGGTATCTAAAGTGTTTTACCAGCGTTTAATTATCTTTTTTTAACCGCTGGTATCTTTGTTTATATTTGTGTAGGTCGGCTTGAGTTTCTTAACTTTAGTTTGCATTTGAACCTTTTTTCTATACCTTTCAAACGATTTGTTCATCGTTATCCAATAATAAACTTATGTCTTGGTACTTCTAGTGGCGAACCTTCCTCATCTGAAGAATTGGGGTAGTATTAATTTTCAAAATCATTTCGTTTTTCTTGATAACAGTCTTTCTATGCCTATAAGCTGCACTGTTGATCCTCCAATATCTTCTTCTCTGTATTTTCTCTCTTGGCGTCAATTCTGTAATTGACTCTTTCACTTTATTTTTCAGTTGCCGTATTTATTTTTCTCTTTCATTTTGTTGTGGTTCCACCCTGCTGATTGGATTGTCTGATCTTTCTCAGCCTTTATTTTTCTCTTTCCCCTTTTCTTGCTAGTTGTTCCTCATTTGAATGCTTCGCCATCTTTCTAAATTAAACAAGTTTTTAAGAGACTATTTATGTCATAATATATACTAGTTTAATGACTAATTCGTAATTCTGGTGTTTTTATTGTCATTGCTATGTCTTTAATATAAAGACATGGAAATGACACACTGGAATGACAAAACCTGATATATTTACTTATCACATTGTAAAATATTAAGAGTTAGATAACGTATGACTATTAAAATAAACAGGTATCACCAATGTTGCCACTAACTATGAAATATTGTCAACAAGGCATATTTATGAGAAAATATACTTACCGCGGGAGCGATGCTAATAAATATTACCACGCAATACTTCTACTTGAAACTTTAAATACAACCACTTTAGCGCACTTCAAATGCGCAACTGATAGATTTATAAAATTACCAGCAAAATTATGACTTCCTACCATATAGGCATTTGACACTAGATACTCTATGATTTCTAATAGTAGGTTTATGTACTATCCACGGAAATGATGTAAAACGCTAAGGATAATGTTTGAGGAATAATTTTAGCAAAGTTTATCTTTAATGTGTGAATTTTAAATATATATATGCTGCTGCTACTGTATTTTGAAGAAAAATATGGCAAAAATGAAATAAATAAATAAAACGGACAGACCATAGTAATGTGAGACTTAGGACAAGGCACAAGGATGAGAAAATCAATCCCCTAAAACCTAGAAAATTATAAAGTTTTCCTTCGTAACAAAACTTTTTAAATGAATTGTTATAAAGTGAAATGTAAATCTTTAAATAATAATTTTTAAATAATTTCACTAAGTATTTAATCTGTTTCCAACATCACAATTGGATGTAGCCCATTTAATTGATAGTGAACCAGAAAGCAAGTTTTTCCAAAACCAAAAGGCTAAAACATTGTACAAGGCTTTAAAATAATTCTGCAACTGGACCAGAAATGGTTGAACCAATAAAATTAAAATAAACATTGCGCTCATTGCATCAGGTATACAGGTATACAGATATATTTAATTTTATTAGCTACTGTAGCCATCGCCAAACTCTCCCCATCTTCCCATCCCTAATTCGGATGCTTAAAATGTATGTATTCATATATTTTTATAAATATGCCAATCTAACGAATACCTTCCTGTACTTTTTGTCATATCTTACTCTTTTGCCTCATTACATACTTCCAAGTTGATATAAGAGCTGCAGGAAATGTTTAGTACACGTAATTTAAAAGAAGTAGCCCATCCATATATTCATCGCTTCTTCATGTCACAATAATTGCTGCTGTTCGCTAACTATATAACAAGAATATCAATAAATCGTAAGATGCTTTACTATATATATATATATATACACAGGGTCTCCCACCGTCATTTCAGCTTAAAAGTATCTAGAAAACGAATAGAGGAATTAAAGTTAAATTTTGCTAAAATATCTTATGTTACATGTTCTATCTACTAAAAATATTTTCAAGATAGCGGCACTCACGATAATATCGGATATCGCCCCTAACTTCGTAATTTTAAATAGAATGACTACATTTTTATTTCATATTATAAATATTCGTAAAATTTAATATAACTTTTATCTAAAAAGTATTTACATAACTTTTATAGTTTTCGAGAAAACAATTATTTTCGTCTCTCAAAGACCAAAATAGATGCTTCAATAATACCAAATTACTCTAAACTAGAAAGAGATACAATTATGAAACTTTTAACGAAAAACCAAATGATAATAATGATAATAACAAACGATATATAACTTTTTAAAACTCCGTTGCAGGGGAAAGGTAATGAGGCTCCTTTACAACTATCCGAGAATTGCCAAAAAGTTAATTTTTTTAAATGGGAATTGTATGTTTTTGTTATCATGTTCGATAGAGAATTAAATTATCTTTAAATCCATGTAAGATAAAGCTATACCTAAATACGATAAGTTTTTAGTTATTTGCCATTTCTCTTGTCAAAAAACTTCACATACATATTTATTATGGAAGTTGGCTTGGGATTAAAATAAACAAAATTAAAGTTAAACCGTCACTGTGTCAGTAGGTATTGCAAACGTTATTTAGTTATTATTATTATTATAAGTGTTTTTGAATAGTGCTTAATTGTTTCGACATTTTATTTTGGTATCTTGTGCCTAGTTTTGGCACTGTATTATTTCAAATCAAACTTTTAGAACGTATTAGTGTATATTGAATTTTTGGTACTTTTGCATTGATTTTTGGTTATTTTGTATGATGGAATAGTCGAAATCGGATATTTTAAATTTATTTTTCATACACGGAGAGTGTGCCAGAAAATAACTTTGCGCGCTTGTAGGACAATGTAAGATGTCCTCATTTATCCCTATGATGGGAAAAAATTCAAAATAATTATTATTAACTTTGAAAATTACTGACAAGTCAACAAGCCAATCGTATTGCCTAAACCAGTCACAACAGCCGAAGCAGGAGATATTAGTGTTTTAGGCTATTTTGGGGTGAACCTGCAAGGATCGATTAGATGCACAGAGCGCGATCTTGGCTGGTCACATAATTCTATTCAAAGAATTTTGAAAAATCATAAATAGTATGATTTTAAATTCCATTCCATCCAAGCATTAAATATTCACGATCTTGGTAATTTAGTCGAATACTATGAAATTATGGTTATCAAACAGCAAGAGGACTCAGATTTCTTAGAAAAAATAATTTGGCACGATGAATTTTCTCGTGAAGGTAGTTTTAATCATCATAATTCATACAATTGGGGTAGAGATAATCTTCAATATCGGAGAGAAATTTCCAAAAGAACTCAGCTTTATTGTATTTGCAATGCTAATGTGTGATAGGTGTTTTTATTTCATTTATGAGGACAATTAAACTGGTAGAAGATATCTAGATATTTTAAGAAATCAAGTTCAAGAATCTTTAGATAATTTATCATCGGCGCAGTTAATGGCATGCTGGTTTCAATTAGATGGTGCCTCAGCACATTGAAATGCTACTGTTAGTCAAAAACAAACTAATATGTTTGATCATAGATGAATGCGCCATCTTGGTCCTTGGTCATGACCGGCAACGTCACCCGACCTAACACCTCTAGATTTTCATTTATAGGGAAAAATTAAAGCGGAGGTATACAATACTCCAGTCCAAACCAGAGAAAATTTACAAACCCGTGTTGTGAATTCGTTTAATAATTTGGAACCCCAAGAGATAAGGAAGGCGGCAATTCAAGGCGTTCGATTAAGAATACATAAATGTTGGAGGTCTATGCCTCTCATTTTGAAAACTTATAATTAAGTGAATAAATTTTTAATTCACTTTCATTGCATTTTTGTAACAAACCGTAGCCTACTAGGATGGAAGCTGGCATTCTACGAAAAAGCATACAACTCCAAAAATATTAAAGTTTCGTATAATAGCATCTGGTATGAACGAAAGCATATTAAATTCTCAATCGACTAGCGTGATAAAAAATTAGCTGTACCGTTTAAAAATATGAAATTCGTCTATATTTCCGATAGTTTCGGAAGTAATGCTATCTCGAAAATATTTTCACCTGAAAGTTCAGATGGCACTCGGTAGTTGTGCAAGGTTTGATTGTAATATCTTTTTTAGTTCTCTGTATATTTGTAATTATAATTTGTTTATTATAATCCAAAGCCAACTTCCGTAATAAATATATGAAATTTCTTGACAACAAGAGAAATGGCAAATAACTAAAAAAATATCACATTTAGGCACAGGTATACCTTATATAGATTCAAAGAAAATTTAATTCTCTATCGAACACGATAACAAAACATACAAGTCCGATTTAAAAAAATTAACTTTTTGGCAATTTTCGGATAGTTATAAAGGAGCCTCATTATCTTTCCCCTACAACGGAGTTTTAAAAAGTTATATATAGTTTGGTTATTATCATTATTATCATTTGGCTTTTCTTTAGAAGTTTCATAATTGTATCTTGTTCCAGTTTAGAGTAATTCGGTATTATTGAAGCTTCTATTTTGGCCTTTGAGATACGAAAATAGTTTTTTTCTCGAAAACTATGAATGTTATGTAAATGTTTTTAGATAAAAGTTACATTAAATTTTATACAGATTTATAATGTGAAATAAAAATATAATCATTCTATTTAAAATAGCGAAGTTAGGGGCGATTTCCGATATTACCGGAAGTACCGCCATCTTGAAAATATTTTTAGTAGATAGAACATGTAACACATGTTAATTTACCTAAATTTGACTTTAATAACTCTATTCGTTTTCTAGATACTTTCAACGTACCATGACGGTGGGACACCCGGTATATATATTAGTATAAAATGTCTAAGATACAAATTAGCAAAATCGAAAATATTTTAATTGTAACTATTGAACAAAAGAAAATAATTGCAACTAAGAGAGCTAGCGCCACTATTAAAAGTTTTAAAAGAACATTAAATTTTATCTACACAGAAATTTTAATTTTATAAAATGTAGTAATATTAGGAAACTTAAACAACTCTATTGGTACCAAAATTCTAATAATGACCATAATAAACCAAATTGGTTTGTAAATTTAACAACCGCAGAAATTCCTTTAAACGTTGAACAAGTTTTATCTTAGGCTTCAGAACTATTATCTAATAATTTATTTAATAATTAAAGCAACCAATATCAATTAATTGATAAATATATATATATATATATATATATATATATATATATATATA